>VOMN01072236.1:0-11066 GCA_014899125.1 Orchestia grillus | reverse complement strand
TGGCCGAAATTGATATTGTTGCTGAAAACCTTGTCCCCAGCGGTGGTCTTGATGGTGATGCCGTTGTCGATGCCGGTGACCTCCAGCTTGGGCTTGGCGGCGTTGTACTTGGCGGCCGACTCAGCGGGCACGCCTGCACACATGTGACAAGCATGTATTAAAACGGTGTTGGCAATTGGAACGAATTACAGGTGGTGTTGGCAATTGGAACGAATTACAGGTGGTGTTGGCACTTGGAACGAATTACAGGTGGTGTCGGCAATTAGGATGAATATCAAGAAATGGTCTCACCAATTGAAACGAATTTCAAGAAAAGATGTAGGCAATTAGAACGAATGTCAAGAAACGGTGTTGGTAATTGGAACGAATTTCAAGAAATGAAGCCGATAATTTCCCCCCACCGCTCTCATACTGAGTAATTTTAAGACCAATGTTTCGGTTGCAGGCAAAACTCAAACCTAAGCCAAAATCTAAGTATTTTTTATGAGTTTGTCGATCTTTATTTTATACATGAAGAGCCAAAAACTACGAGCATATACATTGCGTTGTATACAGCTGATAAATGATAACTTCATGCCTCTGTCATAACTGATGAGCTTCATGAAACTCAACCTTGCTTCACCCTGATTAACAACCCGTAAACGAGACCAAGAAAATGTATCGCGAGACCATGAAAATGTGTCGCGAGACCAAGAAAATATATCGCGAGACCAAGAAAATATTTAAAGCCAACAAGAATTTTGCTCGATGCTGGCACGATAGTCGTTCAGCCAGGGGCCAAGTCTCTGCTCGCAAAAATCTACCAACAAAAATCTATCAAGAAAGTCTACCAACATCCTACTACAAAGAGACCGAGCTTCAGGGGGGCACTAACGCGTCTTAGCGCAGCTTTATCGCTCAAAATGTGTTAACCGAATACCGTGGGATTTATATTTGAAAATCATGACGCACAATTTTAACGTATTTATTTTTCATTTGAATTGGCGACAGTTTATTAAAACGATACTTAACGAATGCTCCATGATCTGTTAGAGTAAAACTTCGTTGTGACACCCTGTACATGTGCTCGTACGTACTGTACATGTGCTCGTATGTGCTGTACATGTGCTCGTATGTGCTGTACATGTGCTTGTATAAGCTGTACCTGTACAGCGAGCTAACAATCATCTCTGATTTTCATCAAAATGAAAATTACCGAACATGCAAATTCCAAAATAAAACTTCAATCTGTAGCACTGGCAACGTCAAGCAGCCTATTGAGTAGAATAATTTTGTGCTTTGTTATTCGAAAGCGTGATTAAGACATAAAAATTAGTGAGCATACATTCATTGCTACGACATAGCTCATTCATCTCTCAATTAACTGATTAATCAAATAGATATGCAAGCTTGGTGCAACACGGGCAAATGTGCGTCTGATAACGCTATCTAACTGATTATGACAGACTAAAAGTACTTGGTTATCGCACAAGTACGGCCTGCACATTACTGTGACCACCGCTATCATCTCCCCAGCTATTGTGGCCACTGCTATCATCTCCCCAGCNCTATTGTGGCCTTCGCTATCATCTCCCCAGCTATTGTGGCCCCCGCTAGCATCTCCCTATCTACTGTGGGAAAAATTATTTTTCATACAATCATCTGCTACTCTATTCTGTTACTCCAAGCTTCAGAGAAATAGAACACAAATGAGATACTCGTATGAGCAATAATTTACTACATGATGAAGTATATGGATAAATAATTAATGAATATAAGTGCTGCCACTAGGTTTGTGCTGGCTAGAAACATTTCCGAGTTGTGTCGAAAAGCTACGAAATTTCTCCCCCGAATCTAAAACAATGTGAAGGTAAATATAAAACTCGGCAACTTTGCCCGGGGTTTTTCGTTGCTCTGGAATGTAGCACAGAACGCATGCGGCAGAGAACTATGGAATGCATCCGGCCTCCTCGTGCAGCTTGGGCAGTGAAAGCACTTCAAATACTCGGAGTGGGAGCTTCTATACAATTTAAAACGAATTGTAGATTGAAATTTTTCATAAGAGGTACTTTGAACGTCCCGTGTGAACACAAACTAAGAGCGCCCTCGCTTTAAATATGCAGCCGCTCTTCGGTGTGAGCAGCCCCGGTAATGTGGGAAAATAGCTTCAAGCAAAACGACTTTGGTGTTACAAATCTAAACACCCTCGCTATTTACTCTTTAGAGGGGAAATTATTTGGGCGATAAGGCTGTATTTAGTATCGTTAGAACAGCTAGTAGCATCCTTAGGTACATGTGCAATAAGACTGAAGTTAGTTTTGTATGGAAACTAAGTGAAGCCTTGTGTACTTATGTAATAAGGCTGCATTTAGTTTTGTACGGACACTAGCTGCCGCCTTATGCAAGTAAGGAATAAGGGTGAGCTGCTCCTCATTTGTGAATCGAATTTTTACAGTGACAAGCAACGAAGGAGATTGAAATGTTATTCTATTAATGAAATTAAAAAATCTTCATTTAATTGAACATTGAAAAAAATTACCCAAAACTCGAATAAAAAATAATTTCTCAGATTTTACTGTGATCCGAATCATTTTAAACAGTCATGATAATATTACCGAATAACAAAATTTTAAATTTTTGGGAGCTATGCTTATTACAGATACGATATTCATATGTATTAAATTTTAACAGTCATTTGCATGATGGGTTTCACTCTAACTTGTACGAAAACTGAAGTGAGGCACGTATCAATTTAACATTTATAAATAACGGCACCACGTGTCAAAGACGTGTTTCATTATGCATGCCATGTACTGCCTGTGACTCATGCCGAATAGAACGTTAAATTCAAGAACTGTTGCTGTTATAACGTCAGCTGTTAAGAGGAAATGATGTGTATGCATCACTAGTGGAACCTAAGAAAATATTAGTGTCTTATGCATTCCGGAGAACAAATTAGAAAAACAGAACTTCAGAGAAGTCAAGTATACGAACAAAAGCGCATCATTTTACAACAGTATAGGGAAATACTTCGAGGAGATCCAAGGAATATTGGTGCACCCTAATTGCCAGATAAATGAATAAATTAATGTCAACATGTCACATGAATGATAGCAATTTCATGAAACTGTCAAAAAAATATTATATTTTCTTTGTTTGCTTACCGATGGAAACAAGCCATTGCTCGTAGTTCTCGTTGGAGGAGTGAACGAAGTTTCCAGTGAGAGGCATTGTGGCGCTTGATGTGTTGACTGCACAAGAATCGACGGCAAAGTAAAGTAATTGCCGTCCTGCGCGTCGCCTTTATATAGGCTGGCCGTATCTTGTCTACGCCCCGCAGTGTGGGCCAGGACCGGCAGATCGAGGAAGCTAATCTCGTGTCCGTGAGCAAACAAGCATAGATTCGTCCAATTTGATAACAAACTACAAACCGACCAATTTATAACCGGTGTCTTTTCTGGCTGACTAACAACGCTTGAATGTTTCACATCAGAAATAGTGTTCAGAGTGCCAATAGAAAACCAACCAATCGGTCACAAATGTGCAGCGATTTGTGGAAAAGATGAGACTGCTTCTGCATAGTATTGTTTACTTGACTGCCGTGACCGCTTGGTTACTTCTTAATTATAAAAATATTTAATTTTGTTAGCACATATCTGTTGGTATTACATAATTCACGAGGATGAAAAACAGCTGTATGATCCCCCTAAAGGTGCACTGGATAATTTTAGAATTAGAACATAATACCGTTTAATGTTGAATTCTCGTGTTCAACAGTAATAACTCGTATCATAGATGCGATTTTGGTAATATTGTAGTACAATAAATTTTAAAATTATCGAGTGTACTTTTTTGTGGGTAATATCGTACAAGTACCTTAAAACATACAGTTCCTGAAGATTAGTATTTCTACAAGTCTATTTGTGATGTATTTGTTTTGTTATGAGTACAGGTAGTTCAGAGAACACACATATATTGACCAGAATATTGTAACAAAACAGAATAATATTTAATGACTTCCAAAAACCCAACTAAGCAAAATAATGTACGGGATAAATGCATTTCTCCCAAACTAAAAACCAGTTTTCGGTATTTGGTGACATGACCTTTACATGCAATAACAGCATGGAGACGATTATGCAACTGGAACGTAGCTTTTGACTCTCCATTTGAGGGATGTTGTTTCCTACTAGCACGCAGATGATCCTCATATCAGCAAGGTTCTTTAGGTCCTTTCTGAAGACAGCAGTTTGGAATGAATGTTCGCCACGAATTTTCAATGGACCTAGGTCAGGTGATTGGCTAAGCAACGGAGGGACACTTATTTTCTAACTTGCGAACCATTCTTCAGATAATTTCGCCGCATGTTTGGGGTCATTGTCTTGCTGGAAGATCCACTCGCACCGCCCGTAAAATTTTTTGCGTACGGAAGCAGCATCAGTTCCAGTATTTGCCTGAACATAGAGTTATCCATTTTCCATCACTGATGTAGAGTTCCTCTACACTATGGGTAGTAAAACAATTCCACACCATGATGCTGCCTCCTCCACGATTGATGGGAGGGATGTTGTTTTTGGGATCATTGGCAGTTGCTGCTTTCCTTCAAAAATGACGTGGTTTCAGGTGAAAAATTAATTCTACTTTCATCGGGTTATTAAGCCCGTTGCCAAAGCTCAATTCCTTTGCCACAGTCGTCTTTGGCAAACGTTAAACGGTTCTTCACATATTTCCCTGTAAGAAGAAGAGTTCTGCGTGGACTGAATGTATGTAAACAACTTTGATACGATTCTTTAGTAACCGTTTTTCTACTTGAATGAACTTCTTGTAACTCAAGTTCTTTCTGTATGCATACATGGGTTGTCATACCTATTATACATGGGTTGTCATACCCATTATACATGGTTTGTGATACCTATTATACATGGGTTGTCATACACATTGGTCCCCTTACGCCGCACATAGCGTCGACTTCGGCCCGTGATCTTGCGAGGAACTGCGATGCTTGGCGAATTGGAGATTGCGCCAATCCCTCGATGCTTCAGAACTATTGACCCAACGCTCAGCAATTTGCCTGCAAGCAAATTCTTCACTACGAAGTCCAACAATTTACTATCGAATTGCTTCGAGAAATTCTTTGACTTTTGACGTTGGAGTCACTGCACATCGAGCTTCAACAAAATCTGGAGAGGCAATCATTGTGCCGATCGTAGTTTGTTTACATTGCATGTCCTTCTGGAAGTTTCTGAAAGCGGTAAAAAAAAAATTTATGTTCAAGATACTCAAAATGTGCAACAAAAAAATGAATAACGATGATTTAACCTGATATCAATTAGATCGAAATACTTATGTCCCATATATTTTTTTTCGTTTATTTTTTTCTGGTTGTCATCAGATTTTGTTCCAGTCTGTTGAAATATTCAGTCAAAGATATGTTTTTTGAACCACCTACACTCTTTACTCCGAACCAGAGCTCAAAGTTTTCAAAATACATCAAAAACAGACTTGTGCGAAAACTTATGTCCAGGAACTGCAGAAGACTTTCACCGCGGGAGCACGATTCATTTTGCACTTTGCATCCAAGGTGATTCTGGTCTTAACCGGCTTTTATATTTTACAGAATAGAAAAATTCTCTAACTTCGGACGATATTACAGACATTGAATCAAGAAAATGGAATCTAGGATACGGTTTGGTGCTTATAAGGTAGCTTCTTCTTCTTTATTTCTGATACACTCCCGCCTCCACTACCCCCTGTTTGGCTACAAGTGGGAGCTTGGCACCACAGTGCGAGCAATGGAATAATGTCTTTAGAGTCACAGTAGTACATACAGAAATCTACGATGAGTCTTAACTATTCTTATCCAACATAATATTCATAGGTTCTGTCCTGAAGCTCAGAAAAGAAATTATGCCACGCATACAGTACACGCAGAACGCTAGAGCGTGGCGAGCTCGTTATCAGCAGCTGCAGAAGTACAAAGTACTAAAAGATACTCAGCTTAGACTGTACCTTCACGAGAGAAACAAGTTTACCTTGGTTCTCAGAGATAATCGAGGTCATTTTTGTCAGCCAAATGATGGTTTTCAGTTAGATAGTCTCTCAGTTTCGTGCAATAGGCTACCATTGGCCCTCATGCAATAGACTACCATTTGCCCTTTACCGTCCGGCTACTGATGCAATAGGCTACCATTGGCCCTTTACTGCCCGGCTACTGATGCAATAGGCTACCATTGGCCCTCTACTGCCCGGCTACTTATTTTGGTGCAATCAATATATTTACTTTTGCATCTGCCGTGTGTCTGTTTGAACATAAATGCAGTCTACCAGCAAAAAATATTGTCGCTGGCTTTTTACCTCAAGGTAACATTAACCAGCCTTTAAAAGAAAATTAGTATAATAATAAAGAATAATAGTCATATAGAAAATTATTTAAAGAACAGAGGTTAACACTCACAATCAACAACACAACATGCAACTAATTCTCTACGATCTACTTACCAATTGCATGCCTTTTATGGATTTTCATGGCACTAAAAAACACCACCACTCATAAATGGAAAAAGAGCATTAGCTCTCGCTGCCGTACGGCATGCAACGCTCGAATAACGACCGCGACAAACAGACTCACTTTCCGCTGAACGAAAGTTAGCACAATTACTTAAAACTTCATGTGTTATGCTACAATATAACAACACATAGAACACCACAAGTACTCGAAACAACACAGCAGGATAATTCGCACGAGTGCCTCACCCGACACTCGCCTGAAACCAACAAACAAACAAACAAACCCGGGTCCCCATCCTGCGAAGCCCCTATGAAAACCACTACAATTTGGATTCCAAAAACGTGACGCTGGACATTTCCCATGCTCTGCATTCCCGCACAGGAATAACCAACCAAGAAAAAATATCATGCAGTACATCGTTGTGTTTTCAACGCCGTATAGCTGTTGAAGCGCGTATGATGGGAGAATTGTGTGGTTTAAGCTTCCTTTTCCAGAGGAAGCACTCCGTGGTTCCGCGAAAATCCTTTTGCCGTAGCAGGGGATCGAACCCTTAACTTCCCAGCTGCGTGCGTGACACGGTCCCAGTGGCATCATGGCGCTCCTGAAGAGTAGGAAATGACAAGTCATCTTCCAACCAAAGAGCGCCGCCGTGATTTTTTGTTTGCCCAGTATCAGAAGAGCCTAAATTCGGCTGGCGTCTCTTAACCATCGCATTTTTTGAACTCATCTCGCTGAACACGTTATTGAAAAAACATTCACTCTGATTGGTCAAAGAGTGTCAGAGAAATATCTTTTCGCTAGCCGTTTGCTGCAGCGTGTAATTATGTACGTATAAATTTATGTGTGTGGAATCATAATAGTAAGATGCAATAGCTGTTTTTCAGGGGTTGCAACGTATTTATGTATTGATTTTATAATGAAATTTTTGAGCTTTCTATTCATCAATGAACCGTACAGTTAGAACTTTAGAGCAAATCTACATGATAAACAACATTAGCAGTTTTCATATGACAGCGTACGTTGTACTTCTAAGCCCATTGGCCAACAATAAAATACTAAAATGTATGTTTTGTTCGTCAGTATAATATCAATAGAAGTTTGATCGGCAAATTTGTTCACGAACATGTGCTCAAAAGTTGTACAATTTGGGCAGTCATGGCGATCACACTTCTAAGAAAAATGTCTATGCATTATAATTGATTACCTTTTCTTCCCCTTCAAGCGATGATCGAAATCTCTTGCTATCAAGAAACTGTGGGCGCAATGAATTGACTTCATTGGAGAACAAAACAAAAACGTTTGAGCTCGGTCTCTTCACACCGCAAAAATTAATTCTGATGACAACAGCGCTGCGCTTGAACATGGTTCGAGGCTCGGGTGTTTAATTCAATAACATTACTCATGAGTTCACGTCTCGAAATAACGAGTGTCGCATTAAATTCTCGTCGAATACTTATGTGTAATGGACTCTATTCACATATAGGTTTACTTTTTATTCCTGAAACAAAGAAGAGAAATATCCCTGTCCTGTTTCGAGCAGTTTTCTTCACTGCGAGATGCAGGCAACCTCGACCGCGTGTCAGGAGCCTCGAGATAAGACCTCGTGAAGGTTGCTCTTCAGACGCAGTGGAGATAGCGTCCTCTACTCCCTCATCCACTGTAACGGCCGGCCCTGGCGTCCTGGTCTGCGGGTGTGTGAGGGTGTGGGACCTACACGCATGCTGCGCGGTAAGACCGAGTGAAGGTCAGTATATTTTATAATGAAACAACTTTCTGCGCGGTAAGACCGAATGAAGGTCAGCATCTTTCAAAATGAAACAACTTTCTGCGCGGTAAGACCGAATGAACTGCAGCATCTTGTAAAATGAAACAATTTACTGCGCGGTAAGACCGTATAAAGGTCAGATATCATTCATAATGAGCAACTTACTAGATATTCAGTCCCAGTTACACGCAACTTTTAGGTATAGCAAGCAGTACCTTGAAAACATTTTCTCCATTTTGTGACAATAGTTGTGACAATAGACTCTTGGTGGGAAAATGATCGGTCTTGAGAGTAATGTTTATGTTTTTACTTCAAGCTAGTAAGGTCTTAAGAGTGAGAGGCGAGATCTTGTTTAGATTTAATGTTTCTCGTGGTACTTTTTTGTCTCCTCCAATCTCCAGAAAAAGAAATGCTAAAATTATTACTTGTTTTCTATCACATAAAATTGTTCCATGGTTTCCCACCTCGGTGCTGTTACATAACCTCAACTGAGCTCGTCCGCTCCGCCTATGCCGGTCTGCGTCCGCTACGACTGTAGCGAATCTTCAAGTCCACAGAAGATTCGCTCCGTATGTACCCTTGAAAAGAATATGTATAAACTAAGAGCTCTTTTGCTATACGTATGTGCATTCTGATAAGATACATACTTCTCAAAAAATCTGAAAACTTCGTAGACATGCTTATGGTGCCTATACATATATGTATGAGAAAATACATCAATATGTTTTCTTCCACTTGTAAATTGATTCTAGCGTGAAGGATATTGGTTGATCTCTTGGAAATCTCCGTC
The DNA here is from genome assembly GCA_014899125.1 of Orchestia grillus. NCBI lineage: Eukaryota > Metazoa > Arthropoda > Malacostraca > Amphipoda > Talitridae > Orchestia > Orchestia grillus. The sequence goes on along the minus strand of VOMN01072236.1, from coordinate 2,024 downwards.
TCAACATGAGAGGAAGAACCAGCGTCACAAAAAATACCATATTAAATAACAAACGTCCCGAGTTACAAACACTAACATCTTCAGTGTCCTGGTGACAAAAAAGTCCTATTTAGACCGTAATTAAATGGGTAGACACTGATGTTGGGGTGCAGTCACCTCGACTATTTGAGAGGAGAGAATAAAACAAAACTCCTCCATATAAAACTTTTTACGCCAACAGCTTGAATAAAACGAGCCAAATTTAAAACCGACAACGTAGATTTTTCTCCTAAATTACAAATATTACACGATACTTTAATAAAAAATCTAATAATGATCCTCCACCCTCACCACGCAGATGAGAACAAATTTTGACAACAGGAATACATTAATGAAAATAGCTGTGTATTTGCGCTGTGTATTTGTGTGTTTCTTGACCATCCTGAGTAGAAATGTAGCCGCCACTTAATTTTCTTAAGTACACACTATTCAAAATTAATCAAGTACCAATCATTCAGTCGCATTGCTTTAAAATACGACGCTAAATCCCACTTCGGGTGTTGTTCAGGCTGATGGAAGATTTTGAAAACAAAACACTACTCGTATTCATTGAAAAATGAATGAAATTAGCTAAGAATTTCCTTTGTTTTATTCTGTGATAGGGTTATTCTCTGGGTTGGATCCAAGCTCGACTCCGATGTGTCAAGCTACAACAAGGATGACAAGAAGAGCGACCCTCAAAGCCTAAAATCTGTGAGTCACGTTTACTATTTTTCAATGTCCTCTCATTGCTATAATTATGGCCTCTGAGTTGCACTCGATAATTATGGCCTCTGAGTTGCACTCGATAATTATGGCCTCTGAGTTGCACTCGATAATTATGGCCTCTGAGTTGCACTCGATAATTATGGCCTCTGAGTTGCACTCGATAATTATGGCCTCTGAGTTGCACTCGATAATTATGGCCTCTGAGTTGCACTCGATAATTATGGCCTCTGAGTTGCACTCGATAATTATGGCCTCTGAGTTGCACTCGATAATTATGGCCTCTGAGTTGCACTCAATAATTATGGCCTCTGAGTTGCACTGGATAACTATGGCCTCTGAGTTGCACTCGATAATTATGGCCTCTGAGTTGCACTCGATAATTATTGCCTCTGAGTTGCACTGATAACAACATAATGGACTTTGGAAATTGGACTGTCGGGGAGAGAGCGAGGCTGACTCATTTTGATAAGAATTGCATTTCATTGTCGAGAGCTCCTTCATCTGAAGATGAAGTAATTTTAAGCAGCATATTCTGAGAGGCAGTATTGATCAGTTTGTTCTGTGACTTTGTTGCTTCATTTCCCTATGACGAAACTATCGCTAAAAATATGTAATTAAATAATCAAAAGCATCCCTTAGTTTTTCAATGTTGTCTTATCGTAAAGATCTTTTTTCGAACGATATCGTGCGCTGTGTATGACGTTTTTATGGAGATAACTTCTATGTGCCGTTGGCTCCAGGTAATGTGTTACGTAAAGCTCGTTGTATCTTCACAAGCATGAAATAAAGACGCATACTTCACCAATTTTGAATGCATTTGGCAGCTCAGTTCAATTGCTAACCTATTTCAGCGCAATTAGCTTCACGAACGGTCATTATTATTCATCTCTTTTCAATGAGATAAACTTCAATGAGATCCCGCTGTACCTCGCCTGCTCCACAGCGATTGCGCCACTGGCAGACCACAGATAAGTTCCTTAATCATTGGTTATCTCCCATCAGGTACACGCCGGCTCTGGTACATCTGTAACCAAGGGTTGATAATTAATTGACAGCAAACCACTCAGTTCTCCAAGCAGGTCCTGCTTCAACCAACCCCAAAAGACGTTATCTGTCATGAGTTCGTTCTCCGTAGTCTATGACCAAGACAGAAATATATCAATAAAATATTAAGGATGAGCTGCTACTGCATAATCAATGGAAACACTTACTGTAACTCCCTATCGCTTTTCGTGGCCCAGCTTTACCCATGGTGACGAATTTATTTGATATTCGTT
>VOMN01072234.1:0-18436 GCA_014899125.1 Orchestia grillus | reverse complement strand
TGTAATTTTACTAACTGAAAAACCAAAAGGTATATACTTTATATGTGACCAACTTTGAAATAAACTTTTTTTTTCTGTTTTACCCCACCACATTGTCTTCATTATTGCGGAGTGGTTGAGGTACTCGTATGGTGGCCACCTGCGTACCATGTCGTTGCTTCAGGTACACCCTATGTCTCCCTATTCCAGAACCAATTTTAGCCTGATCGTCAGTGATATACGAGTACGTAATGATTTTTATAGCTTGTCAATGGATATCTCATGCCTTCGCGAGATCTATCGCATTTTATTTTATCTTGTGCGATTTTTTTTTGGTTACTAAGAGCCTAAGCACTCATGGGATGAAATGCTTTCATGAGGTGCTAGTATCTCTTGGTTTGGATAATTTGAATGGAAGGTAATGACTAATTTTTCTTGTTGCTGTAAAAATTTTCTTTACTTCTTTGTAATAATATTCTTGAGTTCATTTGAATTTGAAGTTTTTTTTTGAGGTTCTATTTGTGGAACTTATAGTGCAACTTTCGATTGTAGTTCGCAAGTGAATTACTTGAATGGCCTATTTCTGGTAAAGTTTCCAAGTTTGTGTTTCAAGTTGTTGAGGAAATATGCTTATTACTTTCAAGTACTCCAGCTGAACCTGGTACTTAAGTTTGGAAAAATTCTCATTAAAATCTGAACTTCGATTTAGGTTTGTGAAGTTTTAGTTGCTTTATAAATTCAACATGCTTAAGTTCAAACTCTCCAATTCAGTGTGTAGTAGACAGATTTTGAAGTGGGGCATGATCATGACCTAAGTAACATGTAGGTATTAGTAGGAATATCTCTTATGCTGCGAAATTCCTCGCAATGTAAAGTGTTGCTAAATAAGAAGTTGTAGTATTTCAATACTCACAGTATTCAAATGGGAGTGAAACGCTGGTGTCTTGCTTTCTGCTCAATGAGATTACCAAATGCTATGTTTTTCTTATCTGAACGTCGCCTGTGAACGAGCGGCGAACTTCTTTGAACCCTGTGTCACTCCCCGCCTTGTCGCTTGTTGATCTGAGAGATGGTGACACGTGACTTTTTGTGGGCCCGTGTGTAGGCCTACGCTCTCCCCCTTGGTTGTGCCGATAATAACACCATGATACTGAGCCGCAACGTGGGATGTCTCCTCTTTTTAGAACTAAGTAGGCCTCCTGGTGCCTCTTCCAATTTTATTCCTCTCTAGGGGTGCGAATTTTCTTTCTCCCCGGAGTGCAGCGAAGAGGGTGACTGGTGAAGGAGTCGTTATTGAGTATTGTTGTTAGGGTGTGCTAGTGTTTTTTTTCGGCATTGCTCATGTTACATTTTTACCAAATGTATTGACCCTAAAGAGCCGTGCTAGCTGAGAGTTTTGTGATATGGCAGCGAGGAAATAAATATCTGCAAAATCATTGTTCATTCTGATTAATATTGATGGGGGTCACCCAATGTGATCTTCGTTGTAATAAGACTTCTCATATTATTTCTTTTTCCCCTCGTTCTCCCCATGTCATGATTATTAACGGGGCTAATTTTTTCAGCCTACGCTGGTAAAAGCCACAGAGAAAGTAAAGTTAAGTTTCGATGCGAGTTGAATTCCTTGCCTGTAATTAACACGTGGCTCACGCATTAGAATACCGGTGCACCAATCAACCACGGTTGCGTAATGGTTTGCCTGCGTGTCCACACTCATTTTATTTGCGTTTAAAGAGCCTTCATATATGTATTATTAAAATAACTAAGTATTATTTATCCAAGCAAAAAGAAAATAAAAATAATTACAGCATGTTCAACTTCAAAACGCTTAAGTGTCGCCGAATTCGCATTCATTCGTGAGGAACGTGTTAACTAATTGAGGTCAAGGTAAAATTTTCAATTTAATAATGCGTTCATGTACCTATAAAAAGTACATCGTTAATTGCCATGGTGTTGAATTTTGAGTACAAGTTCGTATTTTCTTTACTGTAAGGTGTGTAACGAAAGTATATAGTTTCGTTTTTTGATTTTCGTTGAGTGAATCTTAAAGTTGTTTGAATTCAATGATCTTGGTACATTCAACGCGCGTTTAACATTGAACGTATTTATCCCTTAATCGATTGGTTTCAATTTTGTATGTTCATACAATACAATTTATAATTGTCCACTATACTCTTTTCCAATAAAGTTTCTCATCGTGAATTGAAAAAATGAGAATTAAGGAACTATTTCTTTTATTTAGTACGACTCACGTTGTACAATCAACAAGCATTCAGATTTAAAAGAATATTGTTGCCCTTCAGTTGCGTCTCTGGCTTTACGCCAAGATTGCTCGCAAACCCTTCTTCTAAATAAGATGCTTCGAATAACTGAACCTTAATCTTGATGAATTATACTTTACCTAAACCTTGTTTTTGGTGCACGATGTTTTTATCTGACTGAGATGGTGCAGAGCCATATTTTTGGTGCCATTCGCTGTTCTCAGCAGGGGGCTGGAGCGGCCTGAGCCGTGCGGCCTCGATTGCTAGTCCTAGAAAACAATCAATGGTGCGACTTGTGGATTGCCGATAACACCTGCTGGCAGCATGGACGATGTCACTGGGTACACTGCACTTACTTGGTTACTTGGACTCGTGTGTGGTGGCCGGATTGTCACAGAGTGGGCCTCCGCCTGGCTCAGACTAATCGTGTTTACTGTTAACTGGAACAATGGCATACTCGAATTTATGATGGGACTGAATCATAAATGTACAAAGCATGCTGAGCGACTGATGGGCTTATTCTGTTTTGACTTGAATGACCCCTAGCTGTTCCGTTGTGAGTAGCGAGTACTGCTTCCGTTGCCAATGCTGTGGTTTAAACTTGAAAATCTTATAAATTTATAACTGTAACTTAAGTCTATTTTGATAGCTGTATACTAATCATGGATTCTGCTTCAGTTGCTATCGAGGGGAACTATAGTGTAACTCAAAAGTCATTTCATCATTTTGAACATTTGTTTCACAATACAGCTATAAAAAATAAGTTCCATATAAAATGGAAGAGAAAGTCTTGAAGTTTTGTTGTTTAAATATGATATCCTTCAAATGTTCTCTTCCATTTTATATGGAACTTATTTTTTATAGCTGTATTGTGCAACAAATGTTCAAAATGATGAAATGACTTGTGGTCCCAACAAGATGATGCATCAAATCTTCCAGTTGTTGCAATAAATATTCCTGTATCGTTTGTCCGTAGTTGTCTCCTTTCAATGTCACGGTTGCACCATCAACATCCTTGAAATAAACGGACCAATGATTTTTGCACTCGTTACACCACACCAGACGTAACCTGCTGTGCATGAATGGTTGCTCATGGATTATCCTAGGGTTTTCATCACACCATTATCGGCAGATTTTCTTAACATGCCCACTGATATGAAAAAGGGCCTCATCAAACATGATTAGGTGTGAGGTAAAAGTCATTATCATTCGTCCGCCATAGAAATGCGCGTGCGGTGTTCTTTCTTTGTGGATGGTCTGCAGACTTTACCAATTGTGTTACTTGAATTTTTGTATGGAAACAGTTTTAAATCTTTGGTTAAGACGCGTTGCAATGATCTTCGTTAAATTCCTTGCTAAATAGAACGTTGCCTAGTCAGCGTTTTAAGTCTGCTGCAACACTCGATGAAACACGTTGAATTGCTCATGCATTTCGTACCGTTCTCGGTCTGGTGGAGCGTTCTTTGTCTGTCGTTGAACTTAAATCTCTGAATCTTGAAATCATTGCAATAATGCAATGTTTGGAAGGCCTTTGTTGATTAAACGTTTCTATACTGCAACTAACGATCCATTGCGAGACTAACTTTCCACTATCTCTGCTCGTTGGTCGTTGCTGTATTTCGGCATTCTTGGGATATGATAATTGTGTAAATTTCAATAGCAAAATATGCCTAAAATTCATACCATCGATACAAGATGAAGCTTCAAAATTTTTCTTTTATTTTCTATGTAACACATTTTTATAGCTACATTAGGTGTCGTGTGATTATTGTTCAAAATGGTGAAGTGACTTTCGCCACCCTGTACAACCGTCTTCCATTGCTCTTTGTAGACCGAAAGCATGGTTACATTGCAGCGTGTCCTGCCTTACGATCATGCACAATTATATCTTGACGAATATACCAAATTAAGATGTGTACCAATGGAAAGCTTCTCAGGGTAGCGTACTGTGGTGCATTTGAGAGCTGGAGGATCCGATGCGAGGTCTTCTACGTTCCCTAGTTTATTTTCTCTAGCCTAAGAGGCAGGTCTGATATCTTCTTTGCTCACAGGTCAAGGGCTCTTGGCCACTTCTCATGGCTCGAACACTTGAAGAACAGTTTCAGTTCAGTCGAAGCTCGGCGCCACAGTGGCGTAAAATGAAATCTGCAGAACGCGCTGACAACAATTAGGGTGTGTACGCAGACGAGAAAATTCAAGATTCAGTTATCGCAGGACCTTGTAAGAATAGTGTTGACGCATCGAGTAATTGTTTACCGCTCTTGGTTGAACGATCAAAGGGTAAATTATGACAGGCTTACTCAGGAGTAGAATGGAGTCGCACTGAAAATGTTCGTATGCTATTCTAGTATATAGTAAATCATTTCTTTTTGGATATGAAGAATTTCTTTCAAATAGATACTTGTAGGAACACGGCTTAGATAAGCAATGCGTGTTGTGTTTCACTCATTTTGAGTAAACGCATTGGTATATAATCCTTGTTGTCCTCGATACGAGGATAATAGTGAAAAATGAACTCTTATAGTCGAATTTTATTGAGTCGATCCAGAAATGCGCGACTGCATCGAACGCTGAACATTTTCGCCTTTACATTAAATGGGCGAGACACGATACCGTCACCCGGGCAATAAGTCTTTACCGGAGGCGTTATTTGGAAGGAACTTTTTGCCGGACTTTCCGTCTACAAAGCAGGCCGTGGCTCTGGCCAGGGACGTAGCTGGAGTCCCACCTCAGAGAACTACGCGATTTTAAAAATAAGGCTCTTGAGTTAGGCTCGTATTCAAAAGCTTTTGTTGTGTGCGGCCATATTTTTATTTGAACTGGAAGTAACATCCCGTGTAAAATAAAATAATAGAAGAGCTAGAGGGAGGGGGGGGGGCGATGCGGTTGTAGAAAATTTTAGATAATGGGTCTGAGACAGTGAGATATGTTGAATGCATGACTTCAGTTTCAAATGGTCTGACCACTTCGTTCGCATCCGTCTTCTAATATAGAGGACAGTGCCGAGATACGTATTCTGTTTTCATTGTTATCATCCAGACATCCCATCTAGGTGTCCTTGTCGCTCGTTCTGCTTCTTCTTCATTCATTCATTCTGCTTTTAACAAAGCTTTACGAAGTAGAGAAACACCTTCGACGCGGTTCTCTGAAAAATAATTTGCGTAGAAAACTAACATTTGATGAACTGAGGTTCATTTAAATGTTAGGTTATCGAAAATGCGAGCATTGTACTGCAAGACCAAGCCTGAACTGTGCTGCATTCGTTTTCTGGGGATGTTCACTGTTCAGGGCTCCAGTGTATGTGCAACTTCTTAGACTGCAGTGCAGTTCTTCACCTACTATCTATTCATTGCAGTCAGTAAATTTAATCACGATAATGCTCCCTGTCGTACTGATGAGAAAGGCGAGACAATTGCGGACCTCAAAAGACTCCTTGAGCTGCAGACCTGTACAGAGTTTCGATCTGAACCCTATCCAAAACATTTGGAAGGTGATTGGAAACCGTACTTGAATGAGAGACTTTTTGTCGTGATGAATCATTCTGAGAATTCTTGAAAGCAACGTCGGAAGTCATCACCCGATGAATTTCTTGGATGGTGATAGAGGTTCTTCTAGGGAAGTGAAGTAATGTTCTTAAGGGCGAATATTTTTTGACTTCAAGTTTGTTGTTTATGGTAATGTGATGTCCTCGATGTTATTTGATGTTCCAATTTTTAATGGACTGATATTTTTTCATGAATTGCGTAAATAAATTTTATGGACTATATATTATCGAAGGAATGTGCAGTTAAATACTGTTAGCCGTTAAAGCTGTTTGTAAACCTCTACCAATTGTGAAACAAATTATTATTTTTTTTAATTCTAATTAGGCACTACCGTTCCTCATTATTGAGCTGCAGAAATTAAGATGCTGTTGAAGAATCGCACGTGCCAAAAACGAAACGATCAGCTTTTGATTTAGCCTCCCATTGTATTTTGACTCGCTTCAAGCCTATGAATCCATAATTTGCTAGCAGATAAGAATGCAAAAGTTTGGAGAAACAAATACAAGTATAAATGCAGTTTATTTTAAAACTCACCGTAGAAGTACCTTCATGCATTATGTTTAAGAGTAAATTGATAAGAAATCCCTTTGAGTATTATAATTTGAATATCGGAACACTATCTCACATTTATTTAGTGATTTGTGGCTCGAATAAGCATAATAAAGGTTCATGTCAAATAGAGCTAATTAACATTATAGACGTGCTTAGGTTAATATGCGTACATTCGCGATATGAGCTTGTGCCACCGTATGCCATGATGTTGGTCACTCTAGCCACCACACGAGCGTGTGATAATCGTGACCATGTAGAGTAGCCGACAGGGTCTAAAAAAGGATCTAAAAACGAAAATGGAAACTAAAATTACTGTCAGTACGCAAAGGGTTCAGCCGCTAATATGAGTTGAGAATGTTGACAGGAGGGCATGCTATCAGAGCGCTGCATAGTACAGTTGAGCACCAGCGGAACAGGACAAAACACTACTTTGTAGCACGCTCACTTGGCGTGCCTGGTGTTGGGTGTTGTGTGCAACTCAACTCATTTTTGTGTGCAGATGTCGAATGTTACCAATAGGGACAAATCTTTATTTTTATCGCCACTGGTTGAAAATCTGAGAATGGGAATGATTTCAAAAGTAGAATTGATGTGGACCAGTGTTGATCGTTTTTATAGTAATAGTGTTTGGTTTCGGTCCTGAACGATTATTTCATAATTACAATATTTCACCTCCTTATTAATGTACTCTTCATGAATTTTGCAAAGCTTACTGTTCAATCCCATTATTTTCGACTAAAATGAGCAAATAATAGCGATAAAAAAACGAAAATCACTTCAACGAAATACCACTTTGTTATTCTAGGATACATGCACACCGACTCAAAAGTGTTTTACATACCACATTCATACTTTCCGAACCGCGGTGCAATGTTTTACGTAATGCGTCCCCAACCAAGCATTAATTCTCGGGGACAGCGTTTAGCGTAATACTATGATACTTACCACGAGGGAGTACATCTCGGGGTTTCCGCGGCTCACCGTGCGCGCTACAGGAGAGGATTTATAAAGTGACGTTAAGTGGCGCTTCGAAGCGTTAAAGTAAAAGTTCTCCTGATTGGATGGTAGTCATTGAGCGGAACCTGGTTTAAACTTTTCCCATCACTTTGACACACGTGCCATTGAATAGCATCGCCCCGTGTATACCGTCTCTGCGGTGTGGTATATTTCAATTAGAAAGGGAATTGTGCGTGTGTGTGAATCACTTTGGTAGCACACTAAAATATTCAATTAATATTCGCTCAAATTCATTTCCCGAGAATGATTGAACATACTGAATTGCTGACATGGATGCATGTGGAATTAAAGGATTTAACAAGATTTAATTATCTGAGTCGTATTCAAGCTTCAGCACCTTGGTCTATGTGAATTAGGTATACTCTCCTACTGAGTTTCGTGATTAGAAGGATAACTTTCAAGATTTTTAAGCCATTAATAGCAAGTTGATATGCTTTGTTTTTTTGACCTGTTGGTATGATATTCTCATTTTTTATGAGTTGAAGTCAACTTCCATTGGTGCCTAGTATGTGCACTTTGCTATAGAATTAAATGCAAACTTTCGCGTAAATAGGGTAGTTTCTCGTAGCATTTGTTGCGTAGTAGTAATTTGTGCAAGCGAATGTTTTACTTGATGTTTTTACTGCCATGGTTGTTTTATTTATTGAGATTCAAATTTTAGATGATAAAAAATTATATGAGTCATAGGATGAGCTGAGGTTTGAGTGTTAGGATGCATAAAGATAACGACTATCTCCAGTATATTTGATTAGATAATTAGAAAAATACTATTAAAATTTGAACTAATGTAAATGCAGATTTTAACCGTCCATTTTTTCGACTCGCTAATGGAGCAATCGTCTTGGAGCAGCTGTGAGAAATACTAGTGCACCAATGCAATTTAGGCTGTGAGCCCATACTGCAACTATTCATTACAAGTGTCAGCCTCACAACAGATCTTTTTACGAGCTAAAAAATCTTCTTTTAGAGCCCAGTTCACTATGAATTGAGGGCCGTCGTTCAGCGAGGGAAAAATAATTTTTGTTCAAAGGAAAAAGTCGTAGCGGTGGAAGTGGCTCTTCGCCTATTGTTTTTGAATTGAACGAGCTGCTGTTGCTTTGATCTGCATTCTTTCAGAGTATCTTTGACGACTTTTTAGCGGTTTGATATTTCTAACCTTGATGTCTTATTTTCTTTAATTATTTTCTGAACTTTCTCTGATTTCTTGACATCTGTTGTTGCGTATGTGTGCGTGATTTTTAAATGCGATTGTTTGCGCTGTATATTTTACTTTTCAACGCAACTTGTATTGTTCATGTGCTTTTCGATGGCCTTGTTCTCAATAGTTTGAAAAAGCCTTTGAGATTTCTGGTGCTCTTTTTGTATCTCGACGGAACTTGTTGAATCTTTTTGATCTTTGTTCCTTGGAGTGTCTGCATTAACTCGTTCTCGTATATGAGCGGAACCCTCATTGAGCTGTTCGATTGTGTGTAACTCACAATAAACTGTTAGCACATTTTAGTGTAACCTGACATAACATTCTATAAATATTGTTCGAAAATAGTTCAGAATTTTTGTCGGAGAAGTGAAGTGAATTAATGTTAGACCTCAGACTTGAAGTTGAAGGATCCGACTCGTTAATTCTTTCTCTTTTGGTTTTCGACTTCGTCAAGTTTATATTTACCTACAATAACTTTCACACCTAAACTTACATTTATATACGAGATCAAAGTAAGTATTGGATCTTAAATGCACACCTATGCTCAAAATCTTTCGTATTTACACCTTTGTTCAATATCAGATTGTCGCATCTAAACTTGCACCTGCAAGGCACCTGCGCTTCATGTGCTTGGAGTTGATGCCTGCAGCGTATCCTAGCGCAGACACTCCTCAGGGTGTGAAAGATCTGCTTGCGCTCACTTCAAGGAGAGGAGTTTCATGTTCCAGTGTCGTGTCCTAGGCACCAAGACCTGGTGTTGCACTTACGTATCCCTTGTTACCCATCGGATAATCAGAATATATGATGCAGACGTCTCTTGTGGCCAACATTATCACTAAGGTAGACTATTTACGTTAAGCTATTGTATCCTCTGTTAGACTAATGCGTATAATTTATACGTTAAATTGTATAATCATCTGTGTATGTGTACTTCTAATTGTAAGGATTTTTTACCGTACATACTTATTTTACATCCTATATCAGGCAGGATAGCAGTAGCTCGTATGTATACATAGGAGAATATCCTTTGTTTTTTTACCTTCGATGCCCTAATTTGAATTACGATGCTCGTTTTTAGCTTACACGCTTGCAATACGTGGTAACAGTCGGAAGGATATGAAGATACCCACAAAGCATAGTATCAGCTCTAATAGCGACCTTGTGATCGATATGTTTTCTTGCATCTCGTGACGCTTTTTTCGTAGATTGTGCCTCTTTAGAAACTTTCATTGGTAACTTTCTACGAAATGCAAGTTTGTTTAGCATTTTTAAATTTTTTCGTAAAGCATGGAAAGAAAATTATCGGGACACGAGCCTGGCTTGAGCGTGAACCATTAAGAAGTAAGTGAAACAAGGTAGAGAGTCAGTCAATTTCTGCGAACCAGGACCTCCTGCACTGCGTGGGTCTTCTAAATGCGAATTTCTTTGACGCGCCTCTACTTGACTCTCCTCTTCTGTTTTGCTGCTGCCTTCGCTCACATGAATAAAGAAGGAGCCTCAGTCTTCCATTTGAGGCTGATTGTCTACCGTGTAACGATACTTACCGGCTGCGTGACTTTCTGTTGACTTTGATCTCGTTGGGTGTTACAAATCTTCACATTTTTAGGTGTTACAAATCTTAAAATTTTTCAAACTAGGATTTCACATTCAAGCACAGCTGTTCAGAAGTACGTGTTTGGTGTTACATGGTATACCTGCTAGGGTTGTAATATGAATAATTTAAATTTAGAATTAAAATTTTACGATCGTAAGGTTGCTGGGGAATTCGCGTCCCCTGTGTTCTGATGAAAAGTGAAATTAATTTAATTAAATGTTTCATTTCTGGCAAGCAAGAACCGGTTCGTGGATAGTTACAGAAATAGGAAATACTGTTTTCGAAGTTTTAAAGACCATAGTATTTATTTTACGATTTCGGCGAGTATCCTTGACTGAGAATACCTTATCTGTCTCGCACCGAGTTTCATCTATCTGAATATAACAACATTGTGTTCACACATGACAAGATTAACATAATGTCATGTACACGCATGTACCTCAGATGTAGTGATCTTGTTGAATTGAAATGGAATCCTATTAGGGCTTTTAGTTTTCATCAAAATAACTTCAACTGCAGTTGCGTTTACATTTTTCTGAAGTCTAGAATTGGGTCTCTTATTTTCTGGGATTATTTGATCGTGTCAAGATGTTTCTTGCCGTTGTAGGGCAATTTCATTTGGTAGTTATGTTTTTGAAAAGTTTGTTTACTTAATATTTGTACGAAGAGTGCATAACTGTTGCTTTTTCGTGAAGTGACTTCAGCAGCCACCAAATTTTGAGCAGAACTTAGCAAACATTTGCTCAACTTTTTTCCATGCATGTACTAGTTTTAAATTTTTGTTTTTAGCTTGGTTATGCAAAAGAATGTTTTTATTCCTGCAGGGCTTCACTTTCTGTGACCATCTATGTACTGCACATCCTCTTTTTATTTTTGCCTTTACATGTTCCTACGCATTGTTTTGGTAGCTACTGACTTTTTACACTCGTTCGGTTAGTCCTAGGTACTGCACGTTATTTCATCGTCAAACATTGGTTTATGATTTGTTCGTTATTTTATTTTTCGCTTGTTAGCTGGGCGAGTTGCTCGGCTGTCAGTGGCGTAGTGAAGTCTAAATTGAAGTTTCATTTGAACTAACGTTTACATTTCTAATAATCGAGTGGAACGGTCGAACTTTCCATATTGGTGTTACCAGTTCACATTAATAATACACGGTGAAAACATTTCATAAGTTCAATTCATCAGAAGTTACAAATTTCTTGAGATTATGTATAACCTGTGTAAACACATAAATTTTCATCGTCATTTAAACAGTAATGTTATGACTTTACTTCGTATGCGTCTGAGTTATTGAAACGCGCGTCTGAGTGGTCTGGTTCTAGCCTGCAAAGCTTTTAGTACATGAGAGACTCCTTCTTTAAATCAGGAGCTACGGACGCTCAAGTCTCTTTGTTGTCCTAATTCTGTGAGCTTTATTGCGTTCGTAAAGCGGGCTGATTTTAGAAATGGAGCTCCTGCTTCAGCGGAAATTGGCACGTGGAGTCGTGGCCAGTTGGCGTGTAAAATTTCTTCTCTGCTGTCTAGGAAGCGTTGCATTTCTTTGTTGAAATTTTGTCATTTGGCTAAGGAATGTGACTTTGTTGTCATTTGACGACCAAATTTGGGTTGCCTGTTTTTCTTAATCAAAGCTTCATTTTCAACATTGTAAGTGCTATTTATTTTCGTTTATTTGTGTGCTATTTTCGTAGTAATACTTCGAAGAAATTCAATTTCAGTAGGATTAAATTTTTCAAGCTACTTGTGAATCGTCTCATGGTGATATCTAATGGGACAGCTTATGAAGTACTGCAATTCGACTGTTCTTGAGTTTAAAACTTCCAACTTGGTAAGTGCTATGGTACGGATATACTGCAAGTTGAGGTTTTCTTGCGTACTTCAACTAACACCTACATCAGTCGCACTCGTATTTGCATGGGGGGCTAGGGTCTTGAAAATTCCCTTGTTTTATTTATCACCTGGACCGCGTGAATAAACAATGCTCTTTATATCTAGTTCAACATAAAGTGGCTTACGATATTTCTGGTGATGGTCCAGAAAACAATCAAAAGAAGTTCTCGGCTCAGGGACTGGGTATTCTCGCTCCCAATTTTCACGTCAAGGGAACGCATTTTCGCTCTAAAGCCGTGGTAGTTCGGTCTCCAAATATGCTCCCTGAGCTAGACACTCAGGAAAAGAGGCATGGAACTGCCTCCAGTTCATTTGTAAAATGTCCTATGATACGAGATAGTCAAATGTTTTTTGTGCATTGTTATTGTCGTTTCTAATGCTCGTTTGTAACGCGCCTGATCATTTTGCAGCGTATTTTGGATTTTCTTCAATTCACATATCTTTTGCGAATGCGTTCATTGAACCTCTCAATTTCATCCTGTCTTTGTGGTGAAAAACAAGAATCAGCTCAATTTCTTGCATTCTTTCCTTCACTGCAGTACGGGGTAACGCCGCCGCGCTGCTTGACGTCCGTGACACAGACATGCGAACGGATGGACAGAGACGCTCGAGTCTCGCTCTAGCGCTCCGTATAATGGCGTCTCTGGGAGTTGTCTGGCCCGAGGCGGCCGACAGTGATGAAAGAACACAGTGGCCGAGGGTCGTTTGTTGCTGCTGGTGCTGTGTTCCTGCTTCACTTTCACTGCACAGCCCGCTCCGGGAAATTTTTGGATGGTCTCTCATGTTGTTGCTCAAGCTCTCAGCCTTGTTTTCCGGCTCATGAGCTCACGGGTCGCGTTCTGATAGTTAGTAATCATGGAGCTGATTGCAGTGCGGAATTCCTTGGTTTATATTGCTGTTTCGGAGGTAATAAGGTTTGTTTTTGTTCCTTTGTAATCTTAATTGTTGTTGTAATTTTAATTCCTGAACGGCACAATTCCTGTATGAATTGTGCCGTTCTGGGACTTGAAAGTCGTGGTTGGTGAGCAGACGCTACCGCTGTTGGGGATCTGCGTTTCCATCAGCAGGGGAGGAGATGTGCCAGCCATTTAACTCGCGACATTTTCCCCTGAAGGTTTTGTGCTCTACAAACGGTACAAGCTCGCAACCGCGCCTTCAATACTAAGAAACAACGCATAATAATCATCACGAACTCTCCAAATGTTCAGCAGTAAACGAAGCGTCAAACTAGCGCAATTACTGCCCAAATCAGTTTCTTCTACCACGTCGAGCGCCCACGCTGGACGGCAGGCGGGCGCGCTGTTAGGGCTAATCTTGCGGCGCGTCTTGGTTTGCGCGTAATGTTTCTGTCAGGCAAGTAGAATTTATGTGTCCATCTTTGGTGGGAAAGGAGAGGGTTATATTTACCCGTCCCTCATATTTTCAGGGGTTCTTTTTACCTTCTTGAGGTAATTCAACTCTCCGTTTTCTAAATTTTGCCTGTTATGTCGCGAGCAGGTACAACGCACACGGTTCCGTCTTATCTACCCTCAAAGAAGTTGGAACTTGAAGAATGTGCTGATTGCCTTCAATGCTTTACCTTTTTGAAAGGAATCTGTTCAACTCTCAGGAGGAGGTAAACTCCAAAATGTGTTGGTGCCATTCGTTTTTTATCTTCCTGGTGGACTTATGCACTTCCGAGCTGCTGCACAGTTGTCCCATGCTTTTCATATTTGATTCATTCATGCGCTATTTTGAGGTGACATATTTTGCCACTATTAAGACGTTTTTGAGATTCGTGTTTGAAGCCGTTATCTTTTTCTTCAAATTTTACGTTTAATTGGTATTAACTGGGAGTATTTTTAATAATTGATGTCATGTAAAACAAAACTTCTGTATCTGGAAGAATCCCGTAATAGGTCTATCACGGTAAACACGATCTTATTTTATTTCTATTCACGAAAAAATTGAATTAAACTTACATATTTAACATAAAAAGCCGCGCTCTGTACTTGTAAAATGCTAAGTTTGCCGGAAATGTGGTCGAAAAGGCGCCTCTTGAAACTCTGAGTCATCGCTTTGGTTAGAATTTTGGCAAGTTAGCGAATATATCATTTGCTTGCTTCGCAAATAACATAGCTCAGAACACTCTCCAGTCGCTCGGGTTACGGTTGAAGTGACATCTTTACTGTTCCCATAAACAACAAGGTTCTTCTACTTATCCAACTCTAGTTAAAGGGTTTAAACAAGTACAGCTCGTAGGCAGTGCTCGAGGTTCTGGACCAGAATAATTAATGGTTTTCCTAGGTTTATTTTATGCTCAGCGCTTTACGTCATGAGAGTCTAAGTAGTGGTATAGCTAAATTCAGTGTATGGCCTAAGACGTGTGCTTATTGATGTTTAGGAACCTTTATTAATTCCAACATGTTTTACCGTTGGGTTTTCAATGCCTTACAACTACTGGCGTGGTGAGGGATGTGAGGTTTAGCATTCCTTTTCCGAGGGAAGTACTCCATGGTAACGCGAAAATGCCAACTAGCCAACTAACATCTGATGTTTTATATGAAATGCACATTCAAGTCTGTGATCAAGTTTTTACTCTTGGTCTCCTAAATTTCAATGTTTCTATTTGATGGTCGTCAAATTTAATGAAAAAAGTTGTCAATAGTATCGGTACTTAACTTGCTTGTGGATTTAAACCATCCCTCTCCTTCACATGAATTTTTTCATTATTCGCACTTCCTTTTTTTAATGAGAACTTGTTACTATGAGGAGAAACTTTATAACATTAGTAATTCACCAATAATTTTTAAAGACTGAAAGAATAGTAACTTCAGAATTTTTCAACAAGTTATGTTGAACTTGAGTGGCAAGGCTTTTTTGGGTAGTCGAGGACGATGAAAGTTTACGAAATAGGACCAGTAAATTTGCTTTAGAGGAAGTCGAAAGCTATAAAAAATACGAAATAAGAGCAATAAGTAAGAATAAGTGCTTGGGCTGAGCAATTCAGATTCATGAAATATAAGAGAGCCATGAAAAAAACTCAAACTCTTGGACTCCTGCCAGATTTGAAGTGAGAATCTAATAGCCGTGGCAAATGTTAGCGTCGAGCCCTGAAGCGTGTGTAGCTACTGAATTATATGAATTGCTTTAGGGATGTTCAGTGTATTGCGTTCTGCTTCATGAGCTTTGCTTAACCCATCGAACACATCAAATAATATCACCAAGCTGTGTCTGTTGTGAAGCTCAAGGAAGAACGTTCACCCCGTGATTTAGATAGGATTTTAAAGCCTATCTAAATCACACTTTTTACAGTTACACAGCGTTGGAAGATGCACTTATTTATGGCTCTTTAATAGAACGCTTTGACTAGGTTTTTACTTTAAAGTTTTTCTGCGGTGAATGTTTAACGGGAGGCAGTTGTTTGGCTTGTTGTCAAGGAATAGCAACCCAATGTTTAAATAATTGATGCAAACAAAGAGTTTCCAAGGAGGAATAGAATGTTCCTTGTTTTTGCAATCGAGTGGCGTTACAAACTAACGCATTACGTTTCTTAATTTCCGCGTTGAAGACTAATTAATTCACATGTTACTTTAGTCGGATTCATCTTCTACGTACACATGCAGTTCTTGCACTTGTGTTGTGGTCCTATGTTGTTGATGGATATTTCCTACCGTATTGATGCCAATATATTTTTAGCGACATTTTTGTGCTAATTAGGTAATTACTAGCTTATTTCCACAAAGTATGGAAACAGTTCGTGAAATGCTCAGATAGCTGCCACCAGACTTCAGTCTCAGTTATAATAAAGTGCGATCCAGGGCATGCGTGGGTGAACCGAGAGCGTCAAGGCTGTTGGCTCAGGGGCTTCGTCTCATTAAAACGTGTGAGTGCTTGAACACCGAAGAGGATCTTCGACACGTGACCCACTCGTACAAAGGAATTATTTGTTACTGAGTTCTCTTCGTCTACAAACGAATTAGACTGATCACACACACAGTTTTTTTCAAGTGAACTTTCCTGGTTAATAAATACAGGTCAAATGATATCGATTTGACGGCCATCAGTTTACTGGTACAGACACGAGTTAAGAATCGTACTTAATTCCAGGCACAGCTGCGCAAGCAGCAGAACAAATCAGACGAACACGATAGATGAGGAAAAGTTACAAACGATACCTATCATCGTAAAAGATCGATGTCGTTGTCCAGATTGTGGATTTCTAGGCTCCAGTAACAGGATTAAGTGGTTGACAGGAGAGCGGATTCGCACGCGGATACAAGTTTGTGATTTGACACACTTTTCAATCGAGTATCGAAGTACAGCAGTGATATAGCACAATGATAGAAAGGGAACAACGGTCTCTCATAAGCAGTATGTTGTCGTCGTGTCCCCCCAGGCACGGCGCAAAAGATTTGATACAAATCGACGTGGAGCGTCAAAATGAAGTGTCGCCGTATGAAGGTCTGTCAGAATAATGTTACCCTCTACTGGGTCGCAGACAGTCGCTTTTTGATCCCTTGTCTGAGATTTCCTCCCACAGAAATGTGTAGGACACGACTGTCGACCGTTGGTCGCATAAAAGTGGCCTGTGATATGACAACTCATCACGCTACTGCCCTAAAACAATAGACACTATGTTACTGCTGTAGTCGAAGTAATGTATGATCAAGGTCTAAATATTTCCAGAGCAACGCTCGCTGTAAATTCCTTACATATAAAGACAGGAACACAAATACATGGGGATAAATAGTTTCAGTGTGCTGCCTACGGACATTCAACTGAAAATCCACTTAATTTGTTGAGCGAAGGGCCTCATGTCTCGACTAATATTCAGTGATTTCATAGCCAATCGAATTTTAATGGTTGCCCAGGTCCAAACTTCACAACACTTGCGACAGGCGTTTAATCACATAACACAAAGTTTGCCCCGCAGACATGACACTAAGGATTAATTTGAGGCTTCGGTGCGGTAATGTTAACGTTTCGATTTGAGACTAAGAAGAAATTAGGATGAAGTATAGACTTCTTTTTAAGGGGGTTTAGACAATTTTTTAACGACCTTCGATTATCGACAACGATCTTGGGAAAGCCTTCCACGAAAGGACAATAGTAGGTGCTCAGGGGCAGGTTTTGACCCTCAAATCACGTGGGAATGTCGTGACGTGCTCATTATTTTTATGTATTTTAAATTTCCTTCTTTTCTACGACGACCATAACGCCAGATATGTATAATGAGCAGCGTTTTTTTGACAAAATTCTGAATACCCGTGTATCTGTATTGTCTCCGCTTCAGTATTTTAGTTTTATAGATTTATGTTAGTCATTCACCGTCTTATAAGAGAAAAATTACATTTCTGTATGAAAAGAGTTTTGCTTATCTTTTTGTACAAAATATCGCTAACCTTTGGGCTTAGTATCGCAAGATTATTTTTAAGCGTCTAAGTGTTGATTTACTTTTCCTCGCGATTAAATTAATGTTTTCGTTTTCCAGGTATGCCCCCTGCAATTGATTCGTTTCGAGATCACCCAAGCATGAGTAACCACGGTCCTGGTAAGGCAGCTGTCGTCCGGAGATGTGCAGATTTTTTAGTGAACTCGTTAGTTTTAAATTCAGAAGTAGAACTACTAGTTAAATGTGAAAATCATTCGGGAGCCGCAGCAATCTCCATATGAACAAAAGAGCAAGAGAACCCACGTTAATCATAAAAATCTATTTCTATGAAATCTAATTTCAGCTATGAAATATATAATTGTCCATGCATTCAATTACTAAGATCAGAGGTCTATTGCGGGAATTTTTTCAAGAAATTATGAGAATATCAGGTGCTTAACTCATTTTTTGTATTTAATTTGAAGTATTATAGACAGACAGAAAGTATGGCTATGGACCTATGGCTATGGGCCCACTTTTGGTAACGTATTCATGTGCAATAATGAAACTGAATGGTTGTCCGCTTGCCCTGAAAACTTTAAACCTGTATTTTATAGACGATACCTTGATGACACTTTTTTCGTTTCCGCGATCGTTTTCATGTTAAATTATTTCTGAATTATTTGAATTCTAAACATGCCAGTGTAAAATTTTAGAGGGAAATAGAACAAGACAATGAATTTTGTTTTCATATTGCTCAATTCATAAATCTGACAAATTTCAATGCTGTCTTTGCTGAAAGAGAAGTTTTTTTAGGTTTGGGAACGAGCTTCAGTTTTTGTTCGTGGTCATAGGAGAGTAGCGGTGTGGCCACCTTAATGTCCTGAGCTATGAAAATTTGTACTAACTACTCCTTTTAACGTGAGAAATTCAATTTTTTTAATCTCGATTTAAAGACGATGGATTCTGTATAAGTTTGGTCAATTCTAAAATACGCTCATTTCTTAACGAAGTTCATGATTTCTACTTTTCACGAAGGCAACGATAACG
>VOMN01072229.1:0-17930 GCA_014899125.1 Orchestia grillus | reverse complement strand
AAAAATTGAGGCGGTTTGTGTGCGTGAAATTTACTGCTTGCACGTCAAAGACATGTAATATATGTATAAAATGTATAAAAGTTAAGGTGTCCGCAAGGTGTTACTACTGAATTATTATTTTACACAGCTACACACTAGGAGTGTTAAATTGGACGCTGATCTACTAATGTGTTTCTCATGACACGCTTTATTGACTTCTTATGAGAATTATTTTCCATGCCATTTGATGCTTACTTGATGACCACTACATTTCGATTAAGGAGCGATGCTTCACTGCGCCCTATCTACTCTACACGCTCAGTTTATTTGCATAATAAAGCAAAGTTTCACTACAGTGTACATGTGAAACCTACGTTTAGGATACCAATGCAAGAATCTCATTGGGTACTCTGACCTGCAGACGCAGGATAATTCAAAAGTTCCATCGCTATGGAAGCATTTGCGGCATCTGTACGTGCCTATATGCGAAATATTGCGCACGCACAACAACACGGTGATTGCCGTGGCCACTTCATGGTTCGCAGGTTGTTCCAGTAACGTAAGTTTACGGTCTCGTACTCCCTGTTTCGACCCCATGTACAAGCTTCATTTCATGTGTGCTTAAGCATTGCTGTTCATTCTGCGTGTTCTTATTTTAATGAGAACTAAGTTAGCTAATTGACCCATTCTATAGAAAACGTCGCTACAAATAATATATGTCTTCCATAGTAAACACCCGAGAAGTACAAAAGTTTTAGTTACATCCCACGCTATATATTGTAACGAAGTCACATTCAGCTAGAAACCTGTACAGATGCAGGGATGAACATATGCAGAAATGGACTATAGTTTGTATAGTTTGATTATGTTCAGAAATGAGATTCTCGAAAAACTCGACATTTTTAGAATATGTAACAGACTACTTGAAATCATCGGTAGAGACCCACATAATAATTCTACTAAACGATAAGACTTGAAATCATCGGTAGAGACCCACATTATAATTCTACGAATCTATAAGATTTGCAAGTATCGGCACTTAGACAACAACACAACATTGCAACCATTTATCTGCTTTCGGCACATCAGGCGGAGATGGCTGCCGCCCTGCGCTGCGCAGACATCGAGCACTAAGCGATATCAGGGAACGCCTACGCCTACTACTACGAAACGAAAAGACTTGCAATCATTGGACGAGACTTGCAGAATAATTCTACGAAACGAAATGACTTGCAATCATTGGACGAGACCTGTAGAATAATTCTACGAAACGAAAAGACTTTCAATCATTGGACGAGACCCGCAGAATAATTCTACGAAACGAGAAAACTTGCAACAATTGGACGAGACCCGCAGAATAATTCTACGAAACGAAAAGACTAGCAACAATTGGACGAGACCCGCAGAATAATTGTACGAAACGAAAAGACTTGCAATCATTGGACGAGACTCGTAGAATAATTCTACGAAAAGAAAAGGCTTGCAATCATTGGACGAGACTTGCAGAATAATTCTACGAAGCGAAAAAATTGGCGGGGCTTAACGGAAATTAATTAATTGGAATTCCACAACCTAAAAATTCTTAATACCATAGCCAGGCAAGCTGCTTGTAGGCTTATCATGTTTATTGACTCGAATATTTATAATTTTAAAATGTACACTGAACGTTTCGACCATAAAGGTCTTTTCAACATTAGTAAAACGTGGTAAAAGTTTTTAAGATCAAAAAACTAACTTTGTCGAAATATTCCTTTCCTTTTCAGTGCAGTAATAATTCTGGTCGACAGATGCGGTTAGCTGGCAAGCGACGTTCCTTGCTTATGTGTTCATAATAAAAGTTTTTAAAAGACATAACATTAATACTGCTGAACTTGACGATTTCCTCGGCGACCGAGCACAAATAACTACCAATTGATCCCCTCAGCAGACCGCTCTACGAGGCCGGGCCTCCGTCGCGTGGTTTCTCGATTTATTTCACTTTCTGATGGTGCCGCCTCCACGAGGTCACCGTGAATTATTTCAGCCTTCGTAGCACAGCATTAGTGAGTTAATGCTTTCATATAACAATGGATCTACACTTCTACGTCAACGCGAACATTATAATCGATTTCTCAAAAAGGATATATTAAAATGAATGTTGAACTAACAATCATCTAAAATCAAAATCCCTAACACGAATCTCTTCTAAAACGAGAAAATACTCAAGGACTGCAGTGTCCATGCGGAAAAAAATATTTCCATAAAATGAAGAAGGCGTCCCATGTCGGGTGGACCGATCAAGAGCACAACAGTAAACATAACGAACATCACTTAGGACTTGCACACGCGAACGAGTTTTCACAGAAGTATGTACTTGATAAACTTTGGTAGTTGGTAGGAGCACAATAATATTTCCCAGTTCGCGGTCACAGTGACAGTAAAACAAAGCTCACAAATGTCTCATGACAAACGTGACGAAATGACAAACGTCACGAAATGATAAACGTCACGAAATGACAAATGTCACGTAATGACAAACGTCACGTAATGACAAACGTCACGAAATGATAAACGTCACGAAATGACAAAC
The DNA here is from genome assembly GCA_014899125.1 of Orchestia grillus. Classification (NCBI taxonomy): domain Eukaryota; kingdom Metazoa; phylum Arthropoda; class Malacostraca; order Amphipoda; family Talitridae; genus Orchestia; species Orchestia grillus. The sequence continues at coordinate 15,382 of VOMN01072229.1, read as the reverse complement.
GTCACGAAATGACAAACGTCACGAAATGACAAACGTCACGAAATGACAAACGTCACGAAATGTCAAACGTCACGAAATGTCAAACGTCACGAAATGTCAAACGTCACGAAATGTCAAACGTCACGAAATGTCAAACGTCACGAAATGTCAAACGTCACGAAATGTCAAACGTCACGAAATGTCAAACGTCACGAAATGTCAAACGTCACGAAATGTCAAACGTCACGAAATGTCAAACGTCACGAAATGTCAAACGTCACGAAATGTCAAACGTCACGAAATGTCAAACGTCACGAAATGTCAAACGTCACGAAATGTCAAACGTCACGAAATGTCAAACGTCACGAAATGTCAAACGTCACGAAATGTCAAACGTCACGAAATGTCAAACGTCACGAAATGTCAAACGTCACGAAATGTCAAACGTTACGAAATGACAAACGTCACGAAATGACAAACGTCACGAAATGACAAACGTTTTGCCTCCCTGGGACCGCATTTCAAGCGAGCGACACCGACCGGTCTGTACGCTTGCAAAACTGGTGGAAAGGAGGAAGGGTGGATACTGAAGCACATGCAATGTCTAGAATTACTATAACTAAACATTGTAGGTCTAGATCTATATATACAGCTTCTTGGAAAACAACAACCAGGCACTGTGTGTTTAAATTCTAGAATAGTTTAACTACAGTGTTTAGGAAAACAATAACGAACCTAAATTGTATGCTTAAAACTAGACTATCCCCTGCAGATCTTTGTAATACTTTAACTATAGTACGCACATTACCGCAATATACAGCGTTCAATAATCACTAGGGATGTGTCAATCACTAGATCTTTACAGCAATACTTTTATCCTGCCAGGCAGAATTGAGGAAGGTTCTGTGCTCATGATACAGGTACTACATAGTGTACTTGTACATACTAGTGCGTATATGCGTACTAGTACATACACAACACATACTACATAGTGTATTAGTGCGTCCGGAAGAAAATAGTTGGACAATCATTCTCCGGACTAGCATTGACTGCAAGCGCTGTGTTAGCACAATATCCGGGATCGAATACTGACGTAGCGTATCTGTGCCACAAGTAGCGGGGACGAGCACCGGCTGCAAGTGCCAGACTAGCACCGGCCCCAAGCCCTGGACTAGCACAGGCTAAAATCGCATCCAGGATCACATGTGGACGCTGTGTATCCGTGCTACCGGTAGCGAGCGACGGTGTCCTGTATCCAGGAGGAGAACTTGGCGATGTTGGTGTACACGCCAGGGAGGTTGCGGCGGGCGCACCCGATGCCCCAGGATACCAGGCCGATGAGGGTGCGGCGTCCCTGCTCCGAGAGGGTCAATGGACTGCCCGAGTCGCCCTGGGGTCGGACACGAAGGGCATTAGATTGTGCTGCAGTGGAAGATTAGAGTGGATTAGATTAGAGTGGATTTGATTAGATTAGATTAGATTAGATTTGATTAGATTTGATTAGATTTGATTAGACTAAATTTGTCTAGATTAAATTTGTCTAGATTAATTAGATTAGATTCAATTGCCAGTTAGTTTAAAGCTCCTTACGTGAAATGTGATCTAGAGAGAGCGAACATAAGATTAGGTTACGTGTCTGTTCAAAGTTTTCTGTCCACATGAAATGTGATCCAAAAAGAGCGAAGAGAAGGGGCCATTTGGTATGCACTATTGAGAATGGGGCAGCTACATATGTACTAGGTATGTTCCTACACGGGATCCCCTGCTCACAGAAACAGGATTTTAAGAATGATGAGGAAGAAAAGCTAAAGAAGAGACAGCGTAGAAGGTCCGTAAATTACGGTAGAGGATCGTACAGGGAATATATTAAGAGGAAGAGGAAGTTCACGGAGAAACATGCGTCGAAAGTCAACTTGTCATTAGTCATATTTCTTGCAGTGAAATACAACACATTTTATGGCGTGATGATTTCAGCAAATGCTGAAAAAGTCTACGAGTTCTAGTCTGTCATTTTCAGTGTCTTTGGCTCTCATGAAATATACCTTGTGCGTATTTTTATTACAGAATCAAACGAATGGGATAAACGTAATGCATTGTGTCACTCTCCAAATAGAGCTCGAGGTGCCCCTGTCTCAAGTGATGCACGTGGTACAGCTACTGAAGTGACCTATCGATAAATCAGTCGAATTATTTATAGGGAAATGTTGATAATAATTAATTATTATAATCGACCGCTATTGAACCCATCAGATCAATACCTTTACACACAAATTAATTGAAGTTGAAGAGAGGGAAATCTAACTGAAAATTTCTCATTTTTGAAGTTTTATTGGGGCACTGTAAGGTCGCAAGGAGGAAGAGATTAAAGAGTAAGTTAATGTAACTTTAACATATTCCATAACGTGTGGTAAAACGTTAAAATTCGCCCAACTAATATACGTAAATATGAATTAATTCGGAATTAAAATCAAATTCAGTCCCCGCATCAGTAGTCGCAACAGAGTAAATTAAGATTTAGAAGCATACGGCGGGATATTTAAATCTAAATTCCACAAATATTTTGAAATATTTATTTTGCATATTTGGGGGATTTTAGACACAAAAGAGTTGAATGAGATCGTAAGCACATTTCGGGGACGTTAAAATTTGAGATTTCAGACGCAACATAGTAGTGAATGGTAAATGTAATGCAAGTTACAGGGATGCATGTTATACAGTATTTGACTTAGACACGAGGGTAACATATTAGGAATTAATAAAAAAAAAAAGCCCAGTAAGGATATATTAAACTGGGGTACCTACTCTCAACGAAACAGGGTCAGCTGAGAATTCAAATGCTCTATACCGGGAAATTGATCCGGGGAACTTAGGGAAAATCAGGGTACATCGCTGATCAAAAAGCAAATTGTAAAAACTGAAGTCGAAGTAACGGTGAGGAGCTGGGTATGTGGCCCAGATCAAATATAAGATACGTATCCCAGCTAGATATGCGCTAAATATTACAACTAGATATGTGATGTGTGTCCCAGGTCAAAAAATAAATTATAAGGACTTGAATTCGAAGCAATCGTGAGGCGCTGGGTGTATCGTCATGGAGGACGAAATGTACTGCACCAAACAATATTCGTCGTACGAAGATTGTAAACTTACGCTCTACATAGCAAATAATAATTTAAATCGCTAAATTTTTACTGCCAAGCACTAGAATGAAAAAAAAGTTTGTGATGTTACATGACGCGTGAATTCCTGGCTGCAGCTCTACTCGGGTACGTCTACTGATTTCTATTCGAAGTGATTATTGGACACTGAATTTGTCAGTAATCAGGACTGAACCAGCCAGCATTAAGGGCTGAATTTTCCAGCATTAAGGGCTGAATTTTCCAGCATTAAAGACTAAATCTGCCAGTATTAAGGATTGAATCTGATAGCATGAAGGACTGAATCTGATAGCATGAAGGACTGTATCTGTCAGTGGTAAGGACTGAATTTGCTCTTAGTTCTTTCTGTAATTTCCATTTTAATGTTTTTTATTTTGCTCCCCTGCTTAGAGTAAGGAACACCCACAAGTGTCCAATTAGTAAAGTCGTTTACATTTCGGAGTAAGTACACAATTTAAGTACACAAAATGAGCGTAGAGGCACAGTAATACAGGGCGTATGTATAAGGGAAAAAGTCGATACGTGAAGTATATGGATAAGGTACGAGAAAATGCATGAAGCAGGCAAAGGAAAAGAGTAGATACAGAGTGTGCGTAGAAAATATAAAAATTAGATACATTAAGCGTACAAAAGAAAATGTAAAAAGAGTAAATACACAGAGCATGAATAGGAATGTATTAAAAGAATACATACACAGAACATACATAGGAAAAAATTAATGCCCAAAGTGTTCCTAGAAAAAGAGTCAATACCCAGCGTATCCAATACCGTGTAATTACACCAAGTGTGATTAGATAACGAATAAATACACAAAGTATACGCGTATGAAAAGAAAAGCTGTAAATACACAAAAAATTGAAGTAGAAATGTACAAAGTACGCAAAGGAAAAACGCTGGAGTTCCTGGATCCATCTCCAGCAGAGCGAAGGCCAAAGCGTTTACGTAATTAACGTAATTTATGTAATAGAATATATTGCTTAATTCAACCATGAATTAGAGTCCAAATCTACGAAAATTTAGCGGATTTAACCCGTTCGCTGCCGAAAGTATTTAAAGTTTCGTGAAAATTGTGAATTTTTATAAAATTGGGGCAGCAAATAGTTTGTGAAATTTCGCGGATACTACATATGCTAATAAAATTTCGCCAGCCAAAATTCTGCTGAAAATTCGCAAAGGTCAAACTTTTTTATATAATCTGTCCAGAAAAACTTGAGACAAATTTCGACGGAATTACCAATTTCAATGAAATCCCTTCTTTAAATATTGGAAAAGTTGGAAAATAATTAAAAGTCTTAATGAAATCCCTTCCCGAAAAAGTTGATAACCTTCATAGAAAATATAAATTTTAATAGATCCCTTCAATTCGAATTAGTTAACATTTAAAAAAAATTGAAGGTTGCAATAAAATAACGGAGCACGAGTTGAATGAGTGGGTGAGGACGGGGCGGTCGAGGAGGCCTGGCAGTGGGTCACGGAAGCGACTTCGGAACTACAACTCTACAACTTTGATCAAATTAATCGAGGAATGCTTAAAAGCCGTACGCGAAGTACGCTTTAATAACATTATCTTTTTTATTCGCTTTGATGATTTTTCTTCAACGGGAGTTTGGTGCCCCTGGTCAAATATAATAATATTAGGAATAAAATTTTACGCGACGAACTGGTCATAACACTCGGAATGGGAAGAAAACGCCGTCGAATTATACCAAATTACACCGAATTACCCAGAGAAACCCCAGATTACACAGAATTACATCAAATTACACCCATATTTACAGAAAGCATGCACAAGAAATGCCGGCAGGAAACCCTGAAAATTTCACGCTCAGTATAATAGCCCTCATACAACGAAACTCACAGAACAACAAAGTAAGCACTTTTAATACTTTAACTTGTGTTGCCATACAGTACAACCACACGCGCTTGTGTTGCCATATTGTACAACAACACGCGCTAGTTTTGCCATATTATACAACAACACGCGCCAGTGTTGCCATATTGTACAACAACACGCACCAGTGTTACCATGCGGTACAACTACATGCGCCAGTGTTGCCATACGGTACAACCACATGCGTCAGTGTTGCCAAACGGTACAACCACATGCGCCAGTGTTGCCATACAGTAAACTCAATGAAGTTGACACAATTACTTGACTTTGGAGTCGTAAACACGTCGAAAGCGTCGGCATTAGTCGTCCAGGCCGTCGATGTCGAAGTCGTTGGTCGATGGCTTGGCTGGTGGTGGGTGGTGATGGGTGGTTGTGGGTGACGGGTGGGGAGAGGCATTGGGAGTAAGGGGTGATCTAGGACCAGTCGAGTATTTCGATCGAACGTCGTTCACGGCAAGTCGAGAGTATCGTGCGCGTACGGTGTAGCTCAGAGTACCGCGGAGTACTTAAGGGGTACCTAATTCTGTGTACCGCGTGGTACATAAGGGGTACCTAATTCCGTGTACTGCTAATGGATATCCCGTGGTGCCCAAGGGATACCGTGTAGCTCTAAGGGATATCGTGTATCGCTAAGGGATACCGTGGGGCATCTAAGGGATACGTAATTTATTGCTTTGTGCATGCAGAAAAAATGTATCTGAACACACTGGGGCGCACTAGGTCGAATGTAGCATCCCGGGGTGACTGTCTCTCAGTTGTATTATGAAATATCCCTTCAGTATCATCATATTACCATATCCCAATATTGTTACAAGAGTAATATGATGCTATATTTCAGTAAAGATTTATTACGATAAATATTTCCCATAGAGTTACATCAAGTTGGTATATCAATTAATTCGATGTCCTCGTATGTACCTGTATTCAGTGTTCAGGTACAGCCAGACGCCTCTCGTACACCTGGTCTGCGGATTTGCTTGAGAGGAGCGTTTGTAATCTTTATATTTTCTACTCTTTTAAATTGAATGAATTTATTTCCCACAGTGAGACACACAATGTGAGAACCACGAAGGGACGTGCATGTAACAAAAAATTGTAATTTAATATACGTATAATGAATACATACGGACGACCCATGTAGCGTCATTCTATTTACAGTGCGAATGCTTATGAACAAATCTCATTTTTATCTACAGTAGTGTGCGGATCGAGGTGACGTGACATTGTTCAAGAACATGCCTAAATAATATATGTGAAACAGAACAGGGGATCCCGATGAGAAATGGGAACACCAACCTATCCTTCCGTCACTATCCCACCGAGAATTTTCGGTTACCGTGCTACAAGCATTGGAAATTAGCGAAATTCACAGCATGAAACTTTCAGATCATTCATTTGCAACCTCAGGCAGGTAAATTTGGTCTCAGGTTCCCAGTTCCTTTGACGAGGACAATTGTCAACTGGGAACAGCAGAGTCGTCTAGAAATTGTCCATTTCTTTGCGTCTTCAAAGCCAGCGCGATTTGGTGTTGTTCTTGTAGTTTTTGTTGAACTTGACAAATTAATGATAGGCTTTTCGCTCTTGAATAATTCAGATTGATTATGAAAAATATGTGATCTCTCTCAGGCATAATATAGTGGCTCATGAGGGATTAAAAAGATATATCCTTTCCGTGAACTCAATCATTTTTATTGTTGGTGTATGTCAAAGAATTATTTTTCCTACTAAGCACTCGGTGCTTCATCAGGTGTAACTTCAGCATACTTCATTTTCTAAAACTTGTATCCTAACATCGTTAGTGATGTTGGTTACTGTGACAAGTCGCTCAATTTTGTCAGGTCTTCAGTCGATAAAGTTGGTGACGTTAGTGCACATACATCACTATATTTCGGTGGGTATCCAGGAAGTCTATGATGTAGGTGTACACACATCATTTGATTTTCTTGTGCATCCAATCAATGAAGGTAGCCATGTTGGTGTACACACATCATTTGATTTTCTTGTGTATCCAATTAATGAAGGTAGCCATGTTGGTGTACACACATCACTTGATTTTCTTGTGCATCCAATTAATGAAGGAAGCCATGTTGGTGCACACACATCTCTTGATTTTGTTGGGTATCCAATTAATGAAGGTAGGAATGTTGGTGTACACACATCACTTGATTTTCTTGTGCATCCAGTCCATGAAGTTGGTGATGTTGGTGTACACACATCACTTGATTTTGTTGGGTATCCAGTCCATGAAGTTGGTGATGTTGGTGTAGACACATCACTTGATTTTGTTGGGTATCCAGTCCATGAAGTTGGTGATGTTGGTGTAGACACATCACTTGATTTTGTTGGGTATCCAGTCCATGAAGTTGGTGATGTTGGTGTAGACACATCACTTGATTTTGTTGGGTATCCAGTCCATGAAGTTGGTGATGTTGGTGTAGACCCCTGGCAGCTGACCTCGACCACAACTTATTCCCCAGGAGACGAGTCCGATGAGAACGCGCCTCTTGTCATCTAGGACAGTCAAGGGGCCTCCCGAGTCGCCCTGGATGACAGTCAGGCGTCAGTCAAGCTACAGTCCTACAGTCAATGTCAAGACGAGCGTCAAGACAAACGTTGAGACCAGCGTTATGACAAATGTCAAGACAATCGTCGTCAAAATACGTACCCAGAAATTAATACCTACTTCAAACCCAAGGAAACATCCAAATAGATAATTCCTAAGTATAAACAAAAAATCTACGCTTAGCTACTCATGCCTTGACTTTGCTTATTATTTCTATGGAACTGATGTCAAACCGTGCTTAAGATGACAGAAGCCTGCGCATCGAATCAGTGTCTGAACCCAAGCTGTCGTGTGCGAGATGCGCCTCAGAGAACGAGCGAATGGCATCTGCCAGAACCTCCACTGAGGAGCAATAATGATTCACACGGGAAAGACGATCTTTTTTATCATCAATGACTTATTTCATTAGCTCGAACGTATTTTGCTTCATAAAACGTCAAAGTGGGTTTCGGTCAGCTTGCAATTATTGAATTAGTTTGCTCCGTTTCTTCAATGTACAACACTTCGACATATTCTACCCAGTTTAGCTGGGAGGAGATACTTGATACCGACACCTCCGACTTCGACACCTTCAAGAATTGTTTAGAAGAAACGATTTTTTTCATCAGTGATCGTTAATTTGCTCAAGAGCCGCATTAAAAAGTCCAGCAATATTACCCCTTCAATTGTAAACTTTGGCAAGAAATAAAAAAAAACGTGACATCGCCTTCCATGTTCAATGCATCTTTGTCTACATGCGTGGAGATGACGGTGTTGTGTACGTATCAGTTGAAAAAAAAAGCAAAACCCACTAAAATGACACGAGATAAAATAAAAGACCCTCCAAGTTTTTCTCCACAAACTTAAACCTTAAGCGTACATTTATAAACAAATCGTATAAAAAACATCAAAAAGTTAGACTAAATAAGACAACTCTGGCATGTGACATCTCTCAAGATTTCGGGGCTGCCTTCCTCGGAAGAGCAACAAACTCATCTATCGAGATGCATATCATTTAAGCAGCAAATGCAAAGCTTATTTTTAATAGGAGCTGCAATTGCGTTTCATCGTGAAAAGCATTAGATGTATTTACTGTAGATCTGAGGTCGATATACGAACAAACTTTTCTAAATGTGACCACACTTGAGTATCGTAGAATTACACGGAACCAACAAATTCAAATAATCATCAAATCATGAGCAATGTTTAGCTTTACATAGTAACGTTATGAAGTGAGATGGACGCAAGTTGTGCCATAAGGAACAGTACTTAAGTATACATGTAAAGTTATTGTATGAATATGGAGGTAGAAAATCGATAGCGAGCGACGCACACAGAGTATGGCTTACACAGAGTATGGCACACAAAGTGTGCGTGGGTGTATTCTATGTTAAAATACTCGTAGGTGCATTTATGACTGTGTATGCGTTGGTAAAACACCGTTTAAAGCTCATTGTGTTTTGTTTAGGATGTGCAATAGCGTGCGGAGTGACAGAGTTAATGTCTACGTGCAAAAAGCGTGAGTAAAAACGAGCATATAAATCATCAGCGCCGTCTCGGTGCACTCGAATGCAACGTTCGAGTAACACATGAAAAACTTACAGAGTGCAGGGGACACAAAAGCTCTACGATTCTGTACAAGAAACTTTCACGCAACTTCTTAAGTTCGATCCCTAAAAGTTCGAGTTACATGTTATTCTAACGTGCATCATGAAGCAGCTCGGTGGGCCCATCGCACAGCAAAGAGATGCTGCTCAGGACCAACTCGAGCTATTCACGGCCACTGATGTAATAGGCCGACTCCAGCCAAATGGGTGACCTACTAAATGACTGCGAAATGATTAGTGTACCAATTTCTACCTCTGTCTACAGTCATGTTCCTTGCTACAGTCAAGGAGGAATACGTCACCGTGATCCACACTCGCCAAAGTGGCAGAACAATGGAACTCCATATTAGAAAAACAGCGAAATTGCTTTAGTGGAGGCGGTCATTGTTCTTCACATGTGAGACAATTCGATGATGGCCTTTTATACATGCATAGCTCATACAACTAACTACCTTAGTCGAAGTAACTGCAAGGTACGAAGAAGGGGTTCTCGCTTTCGAATATCATGAAACTACAGAATAACTGCTCAAGGGAAAAATTTCTGTGACGTAACACCTCTAGTCTTCATAGGCAGTTTTAGTGTACTGTATCTTAAACTTGGTACGATATTCCGAGCAAGTTTGAGTACAATAAACAAACATTATACAGTCAGTAAAATGATGAGTACCATGGACATGTGTAAGTCATGGACTACGTAGCGCTAGAGATAGTGCCCTTGTTTCCTAGTCAGAAGGTCCCCGGATTCCCCCCCGAATGAGTTCTTCACTTCGGAAATAAAGATTATAACATGATGCGACTAAAAAGGGCTGGATACTAGCGTGGCCTAGAGCGGGGTGGTTCCTACCAAGATTTCCAAGAACACATGTGTTGGATATTCCCACTAATTCACGCCGACCCTCGACGCAAAACAATTTTTTTTGTTTCTTGATAAACAAGATGGGGTTTAGAATCGGGTGTTCCGTAGCAGTTCGGAAATGAGACTTTTGCATTTGTAAAATTTGGTGGTGAAAATTCTCAGCAGGTGCACAAAGAAGTGATATACGCCACTGGTGCGTTTTTTGCATCGGTGTTTTCTGAAGTTTTAGTAATTAGTTAGTTTGTAAACTACGCACACCGACATTCACACGAGACTTGTCTACCATTCCCCATACACTTGTTATCATTCCCTTAGGTGTTCCAGTGGTAACACCAGAATCATTGGTGCCAGAGGTACCATTAGTAGCTCTATGCGCACCTAGAATGACAAGAGAAACCGCGGATATTAACAAAAGTTCCCTGCATGAAGTACTAGTGTGGCCAAGTGTCTCCTCATATAAAACGAGTTATACCTGAACCCTAAGTTAGTACTTGCTGAGAACATGTTCACACAGCTTTGTTAGTGAACGGGCATTACGAAAGATGCCACCATACTTTTACACACACTTGTACATGAGCTAGGCCAAATATACATAGTTTTCGATATCCTTCTCCTACAAGGGAGCGTTTCAGGAAAATAAATCTAACATCTACTTCCGCGACGGCCATGCCAATACAGATGAAGAAATCCCGATTGGATTGGTCGCTTTGAATCTAACTGACAACGCCGGGTGCATGTCAGGACGATGGCCTTTGGTAGCAAGGCGTCTGTCACCAGAGTATAAGGGACAAGAAGTGGGTCGCAGGTAAATCTCCTACTTGGGACGACTTTAAATAGAAAGATGTCTCTTCGGAACATTGATTTAGCTAACACGAATTAATTGAAAACCCTGTTAAGGAAAATGGATGTAAAAACTCAGCAATTCAACAGAGCACAGATAAAAATTCATAACACCGAAAGGTGAACTCGCTTGCTTTTAATTAATTGGAAAAAGCTGCTACGTTGGACTTTTTCAACTCGTTCCAATTAGGAGCGCTGTCAGTATTAGAAACATAGGGGAGGGGGGATCTTCTATTAAACAAAAACCAGGGCCTGAAACAAAGTAGATCGACTCAGAACTCTCCTTTTTTCACGCCTAAGTCCACACTACGAGCGTGTGTACGAGTATGTCATAGATCTCGGCAACCATTACCGAATCTGAGGAGCAAGTCATGAATGGTTGAGTGTCTGACAGTAGCGGTGGCCCGAGCGCCCAAGCCTTGGAGTGGACACCTTTGTTTTCTTTCTCCTGTGAGTATTTGAATTGTGTGCATGATTGATATCGAGGTCTATGATCCATGGTTGCGTATCAGTAACTGTTCGACCGGTTAGTGCAGAGGCAACAGAGAAATACTGTATACAGAGACGCACCTGCAACATTCACACACACACAGCCACCGAACCAAATGGTAGTCATTTTATTCCCTTATTCACCAATAGAATCATAAGGTCCCGTCACGAAAGTCGAAGCTCGTTGTTCGTACGAAGCTAAGTGCAGTCTTAATGCACATACAGGAAGCTCCAAAAAAATGCACTCACTGTTTTTAATTCAATAATTTCTGTACAAAGAGACTTAGCCAAACTTATCTTACACCGAAATGTAACTTTTAAATTAGCTGTGGGTAGGTGGCACACGTCAGCAACAAACTGCCGGCGACCGCCATCAACATACGCACTACCAAACAGTACGTACAGTTCTTTGGACCCCACTGTTTACTCAAGACTGTCACTTGGAGTTTTCGTAGCAAGCTAAGCTCAATTTCATCGCGGAAGCGCCCTGCGATTGTATTTGAGATAATTTTGTTCAACAAAACACGACAGTCCTTACCTGACAGCTGTCTCGGCCGCCGTTCTTGTACCCAGCGCAGAGGAAGACGTCGTAGATGGTCTCCCTGCGGCCCGCCTCCTTGAACCAGCTCTGGCACACCTTGTTGTCCAGCACCTGCACCTCGACCTCCTGCAGCACCTCGGGCGTCCTCGACACGCCTGCACGCAGACGCCACATGAGGGGACTCGCATCATGCCACCCGGGATTGGCGACTCGGGATTAGTGAAATGGGTTTGCCACCTTGGATTGGTGACTTGGGATTTGTGACCTGGGATTTGTGACCTTAAATTTGTGACTTTGGATTGCGACTTTGGATTGGCGACTCAAGATTAGTAAACTGGGATTTGTGACTTGGGATTTGCATCTAGAGACTCGCATATTACGTGTGATATCAGTCAGGAATCCTGATGAATGCTTGAAAAAGAACTGCTTCCAATGATTTGACTCAAAAGAGTCCATCCAATGGTGTTGGCCAAATATGAAAACAGTGGGTGTTTACAACGTATTTGTTAGCGCATATTAGACGTACCCCCGCATGAGAAGGAGATGTATTGTTACTTTGTTAATGAAAAGTTTAAAGGAAGATGTACTTGTGCAGAAAAATCGAGTTACTTCATTTGGAACTCGGTAACTACCACAGACTATACAGATCCAGAAATAACCGAGAATATCCAAGCAATACAAGCCTTGGGGCCTGCTAACATGCGGATCTCATGCTTGGAAGAACGGCATTTTCTGTTAAGGCGGCAGCAAATCTAAAGGATATTAGCCATCAACTCGTGCACGACGAGCTGACTGGGCCCCTGTCGCTGGGCTGTGAGCCGCGCGTGATCGAATTGTGAGGAAGTTTTCCAAGAACCATCACGCTCAAAACTACGCGCACAACTCAAACTCAAAACTACGCGCAGAACGCAGGTCTTTCAAAAACCATCACGCTTAAAATAACGTGCACAACGCAGGCCTTTCAAGAACCATCACCCTCACAATTACGCGCACAACGCAGGTCTTTCAAGAACCATCACGCTCAAAATTACGCACACAACACAGGTCTTTCAAGAACCATCACGCCCAAAATTACGCACACAACACAGGTCTTTCAAGAACCATCGCACACAAACTTACGCGCATAACGCAGGCATTCATTTTCATGCGATCACAAGGGAAGTGCCTATTTTAACCGTTAGGTATACGAGATTGACTTACCTAGCGGCTTTACCTTTCATTGAGGGTGAATTAACCTAGCGGCTTTACCTTACATTGCGGGTGAATTAACCTAGCGGCTTTACCTTACATTGCGGGTGAATTAATCTAGCGGCTTTACCTTGCATTGAAGATTGAAGGTGATTTAACCTAGCGACTTTCCCTCTCACTAAGAGCGAGTTTAATTGAAATGAAGAGGGCTCTCCGCCGACAGAAAGTCGGTGACGCCCTCCTAACTTCCTGCGCATCTTCCTACTTTCAAGATCCGTCGATTAATGGAACCATGGAGCAGGCTCGCACTCGGCATTAATGGAAACCATTAAGGCCCGTCATTGCTGACGTAGAAAGCTCCACCGATTCTCGGTGGCGCCAGACGAGGAGGAAAAGTCTGACGTTAAGAGGAATAAAAGCCGTGCGGAAAGAAACTCTATAAACTTATTAAAAAGAAAAACACTGAGAAAAATGATCCTATTTATTCAGAAAACGTTTTGGAGTCCAATTCCATCATCGTTGCCTTAATAAATGTGATCGATTTTCTTGGAGTGTTCTTCGCTTTTAAGTTTTTTGTAACCTGCGAACAAAGCAAAACAAAGATTTTTCACGTACGTATGATCGAAAGTAACTATACCCACAGAGTAGACCTTCGACTTAGAGTACAACGTTGTGTTATCAACGCCTAATTTTTGTGCAGAATAGGAACATGTGAGCCAAACCAGTGTGTCTCGCTGGATAGAAAACGAGATTCAATAGAACTGAAACATCATAATAGAACTAAAGCTTCATAATAGAACTGAAGCATCATTAGAACATCGGTTTATGTAGCCATAGATATTATTCGACCCGAGAGCGGTGTCCAGAGTGGGACTTGTCCGTAAGTTCTGCAGGGTGGTGAGGGAGCTCTGGCGAGTCCCTTCACACGAATGGCAACTGCCATGTTTCCCACTCTGGCAACTGCAATGACAACTGCAATGACAACTGCGATGTCAACTGCGATGTCAACTGCGATGTCAACTGCGATGTCAACTGCCACGTTGCCATCACGGCAACATAGCAACTTCCATAATTTCATAACTATCATATAAACATGACAACACTCAAAACTCCACCTCTATCCCCTCACCACTGCAGCCCCCAAGACCACACGGCCAGCACGCCCCCGTACCGTGACTCAGGCGTCCACCTACCGCGACTCAGGTGTCCACCTACCGTGACTCAGGCGTCCCCCTACCGTGACTCAGGCGTCCCCCTACCGTGACTCAGGCGTCCACCTACCGTGACTCAGGCGCCCACCTACCGTGACTCAGGCGCCCACCTACCGTGACTCAGGCGTCCACCTACCGTGACTCAGGCGTCCACCTACCGTGACTCAGGCGTCCACCTACCGTGACTCAGGCGTCCACCTACCGTGACTCAGGCGTCCACCTACCGTGACTCAGGCGTCCACCTACCGTGACTCAGGCGTCCACCTACCGTGACTCAGGCGTCCACCTACCGTGACTCAGGCGTCCACCTACCGTGACTCAGGCGTCCACCTACCGTGACTCAGGCGTCCACCTACCGTGACTCAGGCGTCCACCTACCGTGACTCAGGCGTCCACCTACCGTGACTCAGGCGTCCACCTACCGTGACTCAGGCGTCCACCTACCGTGACTCAGGCGTCCACCTACCGTGACTCAGGCGTCCACCTACCGTGACTCAGGCGTCCACCTACCGTGACTCAGGCGTCCACCTACCGTGACTCAGGCGTCCCCAGCCCGTGACGGTGGCGAGGCTGCCCACGAAGTTCTCCCCCGTGGCGGGCAGGCAGACCGGGACGATGTGTTCCTTGTAGACGATGTCCCGCGACGTGCGCACCAGCGCCACGTCGTTCTGGAAGTCCGCCGCGATGTACTTGGGGTGTACCTGTACCAGGGGTGTAATTAGTGCTAATGCACCTATGATGTACCTGCACCAGCGGTGTAATTAGTGCTGGTATACCAGCAATTTCCAAAATTGCTGCGTAACTCAGAACCAAGTCTGGATCATCTAGGCCTACTTCTGGGGTAAAATTATAGGCCTATTTTGGCAGCCCTCATCAGTGCTTCATGATATCGCTTGTACCTGTTGTTGCAGTCCAAATTACTCACACAAGACCCCCAGACCCGGTTACCCAGCATCAGACCCCACCAGATACCATTAGACCCTATCAGAACCCACCAGATTCCACTGGAGCCCGTCAGACCCCACTGGATCCCGTCAGACCCCACTGGAGCCCAGCAGACCCCACTGGATCCCGTCAGAT
>VOMN01072221.1:0-18216 GCA_014899125.1 Orchestia grillus | reverse complement strand
TTTTCTCGAACGTTACGAATACTTATTTGACCCACTGTAAAAATAAAATTTGAGGCAAATATTGTGATAACTTTCTGTCAAACTGATGGGTGTGAAGAATGCCGGAAGACTGGCGTTACGTAGGACGGAGCGTTGAATTTGAAAATCTCCACTTTGAATCTGCGCTCTAACTATATTTCCACTGTCAATGGTATGCTCTATCGCTTGGAAATGCAGCGGCTTGGAGGAAATGTCTGTTTTTAATGGGCAATTCATCACGCAGGTTTTCACTGAACCCTTACAAACTTTCATTTGAGACCTCTATTGATCAGTAGATAACTCTTAAAGAAAAAGAGATAGTTCCACAGAGAAAAATTTACATCAGTGTCCTGCGTAAATTTCGCTCGTAATGTACGCACTCATTACACCCAGAGTAGCTTGAGCTTAGAGCTTGCGTCACATGACTGCCTCGATGGCACAAGCTGTCTCTCAAGTAATCGTGAGCTGTGTTGTTGAGGCTACTCTTTTGGGAATAACCAGATGCATGCAGCAAATATCGAGCGCTTCTAGACAAACTCGCCATCTTTACGGCAGTTTCGAGTCGATTTTCTATTGGACAAGGGTTGTTTTCAGGGTTTAGAGTCTAATTTTAACCGAAGGCGACCTTATTATTGCACTCCAAAATCAATTTACCATCCGAAAACAGTTGTTTTTCGATGGTCTAGAGGGACGCTATGATCAAATAGAGCTTACTTATTGCTTTATTATAATTGTTCACCTGTTTACCGACCAGTTAGAAACAAAAAACGATTGTTATCGACGTGAGTTGTCGCTGTCGCAACTTTAGACGATTCGAGTTGCAGAAAATCAAGTGAAATAGACATGCCAAGAGAAAATGTTCCGGGAGCAAATCCTCGTCTACGACCGTAAATCTTCCAATAAACGATCCCGACTCCTGACAGAGATTGATAGATGGAGACTGAGAAATGCTGGCAGAGGAAAACAACTTAGCTGTCAACTGAAAATTTTCCAGAAACAAAATGGAGATTATTCACCGTAAAATGCTTCATACGCTACAGCATTCCATACACTACGTGGGGAGAAGAAGGGTATATGAGAAACTAGCTTTCAAGTTGATTCTTCATTTTTGACACATAGAAATTCCCTTACTTTTCTTAGCAAACTTGAAAGATTTACCCCGGAAAGGCAGACGACTTCCTAGAGCGAAGAACAAAAGTTTTCAAAATTAGTCCTGACCCACAATTTCTCGCGTCTCAACTTTCCTTGGGAACACAACACATTCCTCGATCACGACTCGAGAAGCAGCCGCCAGTCTCCCACGCATGCCCTCCCTCGCCCCATCACGCGTCGCACAGAACTTCACCGGAAAGTTTCTTGAGGCGCTCCTCGTTAAGTGTGAAAAATTGAACTCCTGCACTCGTCTGAAATTAAGGCACTCATTAAAGCGTTCATAAATCACCACCTTCACTCATTGAGAGGTCCGTTTGGTATCTTGGTCACATCGCGAGAATAAGTCTACTGGTTGACGAGGTTTTCTTGTTACGTCCACAACGCCATCGGAATCTGCACGACGTTAGCTTCAACGACACAAGATTTTCATGGGCAGTTCTCCCTAGCAACGACCAGTAAGAACAGGAATCAATATTTGAAGAGCGGATTCCTCGTTGCGGAATGTCACTCAATTAAAATTAAAATAAAACGTACAGCAGTTCGAGATTTATCGTCCCAGCCAGCTCAGCGAGAGGATTTTACAGATTCCCAGAGTGGTCCGGTGAGGTAATCCAGCTCTCGAGAGCATGCAGGAAAAGTTATCACCAAGGAAGACATCTTTTTGTGTCTTTCTATGAGATACAACTCACAATAAACCCTATCTGTAAAATAAATATAATCAAGCAAGAGTTAGAATTTCAAAATCATTCTCTTATTTCAATTTCAGCAACGAGCCTCAAGTGCAAATTTCAAGAGTGACGATTTACCTTTCGTTTCAATTTTGAAATGCATCCTTCGCGGTTATGCATCAGGACTCACCTTTGCAAAATTCAAATGGGGAGCGATTTCAAAAATGAATAGATTCTCACAACTGATACAATAAATCACACACAAATTAAAGTCTGGTTCAGGCTGGTTTGCAGGCACAAGTACACGTTTGGTTTACGTGGTCCTCTCTATCCTCTGAATTTAATTCGAAGCAGTTTTACACCGAGTGAAATGTTTTCATTGCAATAGTTACACAATTCTATTGCACATCTTCCAACTAGAAGGTTTCGTCTTGCTTCACTGTAACATTAAATGACTGAACAATTTGCAAAACTTCACGAATTCTTCGACTTGAGGCTTTCAGCATCTAAGTTCAGCCGTCTCAATCAATAAAGCATTTCTACAAACTCCTTTATATTTAGCCCGAAAAGGACCAACGATCTAATTTTTGACTGACTCGTACGGTTGTTGCTAGCATATCGGAAAAATACGTTTCTTTAATAGTTTGCCCGTTAAAGGGTTAAAATTTTGAAATGATTTTACCTCGGATCGATCCTGGCTATACGACACCACGTGGGCGGGGCCTCTCACGCAGGCGAGTCCCAGGAGCCCTCGATCCTCGCTTTAATTGCCTGTGTGATCCAGGTGGGAGGTTCGCCACCTAAATCCCCCAATTAAACTATCTCAAACTCGTGCCTTTGTAATTGCCGACGCGTCTTGCACAGTCGTACCACTAAAATGTACCTAAAGGTTGTTTTATATTTCCCGATGAAGAAGTAACGCGTTTAGTAATATATCCTTGTTAATACTTCACTACACGACGTTCTGTTATCGGCGATGAAGTTCAAAATGAGTTGACTTTGTAGCTCAGAAATCTTGACGTACCATACGGGACAGGGGACCTGGTATCGTTACGTAGTTCACTGCGTGTGCCACTGCAGAAATCTAGATGGTTTGTGAATAAACAAAAAAATTACATTATCGTATGTTAAGATGAAGACGGACAATTGAAAATCCATGTAAAATTATTTTCATCATTGTTAATTTCTATTTTAAAGTTTGAAGCATAATTAAATTCAGAAGAAATATTCGGTCTCTCTTCTCTTCACCGATTTAGTATACTCCAAAAAGCTATCTGCTCGAATGTTCGGACAAATATTCCTTTTTTTCCTTTTTCCCATTCCTTCTTCCTGTTCTCAACATCCTCGACCTTGAAACCTTCTCCACTACAGCTGAGGTTGTCAGATGTCACTAATTAAAAATCCAATAACGCAATTCAAACAACTGTCCTGTTTGAGGAACACAAAGGAGATCGAAAAGTTTTGAATTAAAGTGTTATACGAGGGACAGCTTTGTATCATCTGAATTTTTGTATTTTAACATAACCATTTAACGACTAATTTATTTTGGCCGCAAGACTTCATTTAGTTCTGTAGAAGAAAACTAGCTGAAATTTAGGTATGTACGCGATAAGACTGTATTTGTCAATTTGCAAAAAACTGGCAGCACCCTTAAGAAAGTGATCTTGAACTCCATATAAATGGCTTAGGGCTAAGGGTGATGCCAAAACGGTTTAGGGTTAAGGGTGATGCCGAAACGATTTAGGGTTAAGAGTGATGCCAGGATAATTCCCTTTTACCTTTCAAATGAATGTTGGTGAAACAAATGAATTTTCCCAAAACGCTTTTGCATTTCAACATACAAATACATACACTTTTGTAAATAAACATGTTGAACGTTCATCCCAATTCTTCAGGCTCTGTTTTGAGAATTATATAAAATTTACAGGACAGAGTCTCAATCTGAAGTGACCGTGGCACTAACACGTCGGTACGCTGAACTCATTAACACGTTGACTCCGAAGTGGGTCATATCTGGTACACGCGATCATCTAACCTAACCTAATGTAACCAAAGCACTATCATGTATAAATACAAATTTTCGAGTTTTTGTCAAACTTGTGTTCATCAATCGAATAAGCTAGTTTTGATTAAAAAGAAAATTAATAGAGTAACCAAATTTGTGAAACCACAATCCTTCATTTTTGAATTCACAGTAGAGATATTTGTTAGCATGTAATTTTGCCTGTGCGGAGAATCGGAGTCAACGAGTTAAGCTCAGTTGTCCTACACAAAAACTAACTCCCATGACACGGCTGTAGGTCGAACGCAAGAGCACGCTGAGCAGTACGCTCGTGACGTCACTGTCGAGTGCCTTCGTGGGAAGACCTTCGAGGGCATTACGAACCTTATGTTATTATTTTAACCATTTTTCTCCCGAGACTTGTGGGATACTACAGAGAAAAAAATTTGATTGAAAAAAGTTATTAATACGCTCAAGTACATTCGAAATTGCCGTGACGTGTGTCATTATCTGCTGATGTAAATGCTCGTTCATTTGGAGTACCAAAATTGGACGCTGCCTGGCGAGGAGTGTCGGACCAAGAAATGAGTTCCTATGCCGAGATAAAATTCCCTCATGCGATTCTTGATGAATGAAACTATCTTTGATTATTCAGTAAATGAAAGGCACCGTGAAAAAGAAGTCTGTGCTTAGTCGCATGCAATGGAGTATATAAAATTCGGAATTAATGTAACTTAGCATAAACTGATTGGGGAGAAACGAAAAAGTGGCGTTGATTGATTTTCATACCATTGAGTACATTTTCGTAAATGCTACCGATAACCGAAGATTTTTCCGTCGAATACAACTTCTTACCATTGAAGTTAAATTACTCCAAGCTGCTACGCTTTACCGGAAGTGGAAGAACAGAGCAGCTTGGCTCTTACTTTCCAGTCAGGAAGGAAAAGGATAATGCACAACTAGTATGGCACCATGAAGTTCTGGTCGTAATCAAGGCTCGTAGAACAGGAGGCAACTCGTTAAAACACACCATCAGAGATGCCAGGTCGAGTCGTCAGAACCTGCTTACGTTACGACGGAGTTCGGCAGCATCCTTCCAGGAGGATAGAATTATTCTCCATTTCAAATTTGGTTTGAAGACTCGAGCAATGGGAGGTGAACTGTGCATCGATGTCACGAAAAGTGATTACACAAATTCAGATTGTACAGTTTCACTATATACATACATAGTTTATCTAAATGGTGCAAGTAGTTATAAATAGATCGAAAACATGTGTTTTACATCGTGGTTTGGTTCAGAGTTTGTGAATGCCACTAAGGAATTAGTTGCTCTAGAGAACACAGGTTACATAAACTGCACTTCAACAACACATCAACAGAATACGGCGCATTGCTATCATAGCCACGGAACAATCCAATAGATGTGTTGCTAGTCATGGTACTTGTGAAGCGATGATGGCCTAAGGCAGTGCTACTTTAAGTGATGATCTGCAGACCGGTGCCGGTACGCGAACCCGTAAATACCGGTACTGGCTTTATATGTTTTAACATTGTATCACTCGCTAAAAAATAAAGAAGAAAAAAAAAATCAACTTTTAATATATTAATTCCGCATATTGTTTCTAGTACAAGGAAATATGACTACGAAATTGTATCGGTACGTAACAAATTGAAAAAATGTGGGTCCGCCTCGCGAGATATGATGGGTTGAAAAGCGCTGGTCAAAGGTATGTTAGGATCTCCACGGTTAACAGCGTTAAAAGTTTCGTGTGACACAAAATTAATCAGAAAAGTCATTGGTGAAAGGTGTGTTGTTTTAAACGTGGAGATAACAGGGAAAAAACAATAAAAAATCAAGAATTAAACTTTATCATCAACCAACTGAAAAAAACATTTTGTTTAGTGTAGGCCATGAGAGAACAACGATGATAAACGATTAGCCACCGCAAGTTTTGCGAGTCTCGCCTGCTCACTTTTCAAACTTGCAACTTGCAGGGAGACTTCCCTGGAACTACAGCGGTGTTGCCCACCGTTATTTACCTACTTCAAGTGCGCAGCGGAAAGGTGTCGTTTTTGAGAAACTGTGACATGCATCGAAATTTTGGGGAAACTTTCACGTAACTTCTAATCATTTGCATCATAACTTTTTAGAAGCCACGAGCGAGACGGCATGTGATGAATATTTGATATTAGCTCCACGCGAGTCAACGTTGAAGCAGCGTAGGTACGTCATGCGTTCATCAAAAAAAAATGTGCTTGACGTCTTCTGTGAACTACTGATGGGATAAATTCATGAACAGTTGAAAAAATGAGGAAATGTGGAAAGAAACGAATTCAGGTCGAATCTATACTACGTATAATAGGAACCGAGTCCATCCGTCAGTCCGTCCGTCATCTTCCGTAATTAGTCACGCTGGTGCAGTCACGCTGGTGCAGTCACGCTGGTGCAGCCACGCTGGTGCAGTCACGCTGGTGCAGTCAGCATACCTTAGCAAGTGGAATGCAATGTTACTTCACCAGTTTTTATAATTAACTTTAATTACAGCATAGAGTGGAGAAACCCGCTGGTGTTAAAAGAGCAAAATGAAGTGTTGGGATGGAAATTCCGGTGGGACATTTCTTTTGTAAGAGAACTGTGTCGAATATAAAATTAATTAAAAGTCATTGTCCTGATGCTAGGCAGTAATAAATACAACGGAGCATGTTATGAAAATAACCGATATATGATAAATACAACTGAGGCAGTAGTAAATACAATTGAGGCAGTAATAAAAACAACTGAAGCAGTAATAAATACAACTGAGGCAGTAATAAATACTGTGGAGGTACCAAAGACGACACATGAAGCAAAAATTAAAAGTGTTCAACAAAGCTTCAGCAGCACTCGACCATTTCAGAGGTGACTTCCATCCATTCCATTGTAGACTGGCTACCGTCGCCTTCATCAAGGCATCCGATTGTTTACTTTCATTTGAGTAGCATCTCTTATTTTGAAGTCTGGGTCACATCGAGTGCTTATTCAGTAGACAAATGTTTACGTTCGCATTTTCAAGAGTTTCGAAGAATGCTCATGCAATCACAGGAATGTGACTTTTATAGAAGGTACACCGAGTGGTATGCAATTCTTTTCTTGCTTTTTATGTTCCACCTGGCAGGAACAGAAATTTACCATCGTCATGCGGGAGAAAATCGTACTTGACCATGAAACTTGTGAACATAAGACCTCGTTAATTTGACAGAGAATTTCATTCGTTCGTATTTGATGTCGATTTATTTTCTCGCATTTCTTTCGTTTCCGTAGGTGCATCAGTGCGCAGAGCAGCGCGACGGGAGACCTGCCAGCGAATTCGATTTACTAACGAAGAATGAATTTATTCCTTCTTGAAGGAGAATTAAAGCAAAAAATAGGATCGGTTCAGATACAAATTATGTAGGTTATCTGAAATTTAATGTGTATATCACAATAATTGTACCGTCAACGGAAAGTGCGTTTTGCGAAAGCGTTGTGTCCCAAACATAGAATTTATGTGAACTTAAAAATTAAATTTTAATGAATGTTGTATTGCAAGTAGTGTAACGCAGGTAAGATGATTAAAGGACTCAAGACTAAATGATTAAAGTATTCATGTTGCTATTAGGAGAAAAACGATGTACAATGAGGACAAACGTTGAGTGTGGCATGTTAGCAAATGTTGAATGCTACGTGTTAAACAATGTAGAGCTAAGCTTGGTGAATAAAGAGATGACAATGCCGGTACATGAGAGCGCGTTCGGGGTGGTAAAGGTAAAATATATTAAAATAAGATGCATTGAAGCGAGAACGAAAAATGGCCAGTAAAAAGACCGATTTCTTCTGGCGATTATTTATTTGTTGAAAATTGTAGTGATTAGAATATTTTCCGATTAATCTCAATCCTGAAGTGAACACAAAAATACACTCACACTCGCCTTCGATGAGAACAAAGCACGGAAAATATCAACTTCCTGCACAGCCGACTACGATGAGAAGGTGAGCTGTACCGGCGGAACACCTCGAAAACATCACAAAAATTTCGCTGGAACAAAATGCACTTAAGTTGCGGATAACGAAGTAAGCCAGTAGTCTTTACGGCCAGGAACTGGCGTAGCAAGCAATCGATGATTGATGACGTGATCAGAGAGGCAATCATTCGATGAAAGCCCAGTAAACGAGCTAATTAAACACCAGCGCTCTGCATGAGCAGCCGTGACAACACTGACCCGTTAATGAGGAGGGACCCCTTAATGTGCGACGTTTGAAGTGCGGCACTTGGAACACTGACCGCCCATTAATGAGGAAGCCCCTCACTCCCTCACAGATGTGCTACTGCGATGTGCAATTTCACGTTCTCGTCGTCAGCAAGCGCCGGTGCGCATGAGCTCTGAGTGTGCGCGTGCATGCGTTTGTGCAAAGGTTAAGGTCGATTGCAAAAATTTGTACGGTAACACGTTTTGTAGCCAACATTCTCTGTGAAAAACAATCTTTTTGCTGCACGAGAACGTAATCGAACGGAAGGATTGTCTTTGGTTTACGATGTCAGATATTGGAACCGTCGTGTAAAACCATAGTCTTTATTTGACGCTCACTCTTAAAATTTCCTCTCATCCTCAACTTCGAGCAGCCACCGTCTGTCTTCAGAAGCAGATATTATCCCCGCAGAGAAATTAAGAGTTTAGGCATTATACAATTCAACCCAGGAAGAAGCACTGCTTCAAATGAAGGTACAAACACAAGAAAACTATGGATCTTGACCCTATAAAAAATTACAAATTTCTTCAAAATAGTGTTCAAAAGTGATTACCAACGTAAAAAATTAGAAGAATATTTGCAGCAAACATCGCAAGTAAGAGCATATCATGAGAGATCAGAGACAGGTACACATACTTGTCTCAGAGTTAGGCGTTGAGAATAAGCTGGAGTCACAAAGCTGTTGTGTGAAATAGTTTTCACAATGTAAAACGCAGAAATTGTTACAAAATCGTTTCCAGGTCGGGCGAGACAAGGACAGTACGACGGGTCGCCCGGCCAGCGAAATGCTACCTTGTTGTAGACGATGTATGTTACAAAACTAGGCGCTTGCGCTCACATGGTGAGCTTTGCATGAATACAAAGAATACAAATGTTGACGAACGTTACCATATGTATTGTCAGGTCGCTCATTTTTGCATTATGAAATGAGCTACGTGCTGAAGACCCGGGCAAAAACAGACTTAAAATATCAGCTCCACAACCTCAATATTACCTTAAAGCTTCAGTTCTACTCTCACAGACTGGAACGCAGCTGATCGAAAAATTCCACAAGCTAACACAAATCTTGGTAATTAAGGTAATAAGTACTCATAATTCACTGCACTTCAACCGCGTTTGCGCGCCTGTCATATTTCAGGTTAACCCTCATGCTGCACGCATTACCCTTAGTTAGCAGCTTCATTCCTCATTATTGAAAGCCAGCATTGCATTACCATCTCACTTCACCTCACGAACACCTCATTGTTGAGGTTCAAGGAGCTTGGAATCAACGTCGCCCTCGACTGCGCTAGTAATGAGGGGGACGTGTCTATCTTAGTCACAGCAATGTCACGCTGGTGCAGCCACGTTGGTGCAGCCACACTGGTGCAGCCACGCTGGTGCAGCCAGGCTTGTGCAGCCACGCTGGTGCAGCCACGCTGGTGCAGCCACGCTGACAGGCTGACAGTTCAGACAGCAGCTGTCAGAGCCACACGACCAAGAGGCTACCGTCGAAGGCGCTCAGGCGGGTGGCAGTGGCGGCCAAACAACGACCTTATCACGACACATCGAACGTCTCCTACCCAAGGAAACCATAGCCTAATTCAGCGTGGAAAGTACAGGGAGGCGCGAAAAAGTGTCGCCACTAGATGAATCGGAGCAAAGTAATTATTAAATAGCGTGATAATAAGTATGGCAAAAGTAAGTGAGAAATAAAGAAGTCAATGAAGTTCGTTGACAATGCTGAAAAAATGACACGGTATTGAGGAAACGCTTGATGAACCATTGAACCGATGTGATTTTTTTCTGCGACATCTTGTATGCTTTTTCTTGGAACTGGAAGGCTGACTATAGCGTAAAAAACGTCCGATTGCGTCGAGATGTAGCTGTAGAACACGGGTCTCGGCGACCGATTGCTTCGAGTTGGTGCAATTCTACAGCGGTCGTGGAACAGGAGAGAATGCGAGTTTTTACTCCTTCTTTGTTGAAGGCATTTTAATTTGGTTTAGCCATACTCATGTCTCGCAATTTGAGGCGAGCAAACTCGCCAAATTATCTATTTTGAATCACAAAGCTTGAAACGAGTTTGCTCGTCCTTCATTGACCTCATCTGGTATAAGCTGACCATTTCCAAGTTTACGCAAACATTTCTGAAAAATGAGGAAAATCACCTTAATACAGAACGTGTCTGCCACAAAAACGAGCGGGGAAGAGGCTCACCGAAGTGTAATCAATGAGCTCGGAAGGTAAATATATATTCCTGCCGGGGAGAACTCATAACAGAGCTGCCCTCTGAACGAAAGGATCGTTATCAAACAATTATAGAGGAGACGCTCAGACATGTTTAACTATACAGACTGTTATAGTATCTGTGCCACCCTCACTCCGTACGACAACTACATTATCATTAAATTTTTTGCACCTAGATTTTGATTTTCACGAATGTACAAATTGGGCATCAAAGGTTAAACTTTTATTGCCTCAGTTATATTCCTGGTTAACTAACATTTCCTTGCATATTTCAAATTTCTCTTGAAGGTAAAGCAGTACGATAATATATTCTGATAAATGAATTAGTGAATACAAATCAATGAATAAAAACTGTACAAGAATATATCCTGAGGGTAGGCTACATTTATATTTCAACCGAAGCATAGAGCCTGTGAAATTCATTACAAGCAGTTTCCTGAATTCGGTCCCTGAGGCTGTGAAGTGGTCAAATATACGCGACTAATTGACTGCAGCCTCAGAAAATTTTGCCAGAAAGTTTGCATCGTTCACACGTGCGCGCGAGTTTGACGTTTTCCTTCTCTTACATGCTATGCGTGATGCATGGTGCAGGATAGTGCTGTCAACTGTGCGTGGTACAATCTATCATTTGTTCAAACTTGGATCCAAAGTGGGCACGAAAGACAGAAGTCTCAAAGACCTCTCTACAGGCGAGGTAACGTAGATCTTTAGGAAAAAGATCGTGACAAATTTTTCATTTCAAAGGAACTTTTGAGTGGGTTGGTATTCTTAATACGCACCCACAGATGTTCAGGTAAATGCTGATGACAGACCAGAATATAAAATGCTTCTCTTTTGTAGGCAGTAAATGGGCAACACTACCGCGTGACATCTCCAAAGTGTTGTTAGAATCCACTGCCAAAATCAAAAAAAGGCGTTTTCATAGCGCTTACGCTCAACTTATTCTGTACGAGATCAACGATTTCTAGCCATTTCCCCGTATCAGGCAGCGCAGCAAATAATATCGTGTCAGTCCTACACGATATATGGAAAACAAATGCCAATATCAGATGCAGAGCTGTCATGTCTCCAGGCCAATATAGAACAGAATGCAGGACGTCTCAAATAAGAGCCAAGTAAAGACAGACCTGCAAGCGTAGCTCTCTAAATTGACCCTAAAGAAGTGTTTTAATTCATCGCTTTGCTTGGACGAAAAAACAGTGCGTTTCAGCTTTAAGAATTCCCATAAATGATCGGACAAGAAGCTGGAGAGCGAGCGAAAGCTAGCGATACAGCGTGTAGAGGCAGAGTAAAGGGGTTTGTACCATTGTACCGCCAGGCATCAGTGGCAAAATGAGGCGGGAGGGGGAAGAAAGGGAGGGGGAGGGGAAAGGATATAATCTGGA
This sequence comes from Orchestia grillus, assembly GCA_014899125.1. Taxonomy (NCBI): domain Eukaryota; kingdom Metazoa; phylum Arthropoda; class Malacostraca; order Amphipoda; family Talitridae; genus Orchestia; species Orchestia grillus. The sequence goes on along the minus strand of VOMN01072221.1, from coordinate 6,495 downwards.
GTGCATCTTTGGCCTAGTCTGTTCAGAATAAACATCATGCTTTCAGATTGGCGGAGGAGTTTTGTCACTTACGTCCTACGATCTTTCCCGTTACCGGTCGGTTGTTCCTCAAGCACTGCGTAGCCGTTTGTAAACATGTAAAATCGCCTCACATTTTCTCAAAAATAATTTATTTCCCATTACTGTCGAGTACCAGCGCCGGAAAGAATAACGATGGTCGTAAACCGAATTTCAGGGGTTAGGAAGGGTTCACGTGACGTTATGGTGCACAGTGGACGCCATTGCAGTGCACGCTGCACACCACGACACGGCAGCTCTGTGATGCTCTCAGGGAGTGTACAATTGCGTGTTGTCGCTGATGCGCGGTGCAAAAGTTGCGTAGAGCATAATTAATCGAGTGCAGAAGTTATGCAGTGCTAAATTTGAGTAATGCTGAACGTGTTTTGTGCAACAGCGGTACGGTGCAACAGTGTTACGGTGCAACAGTGGTACGGTGCAACAGTGGTACGGTGCAACAGTGGTACGGTGCAANCGTACAGTGCAACAGTCGTACAGTGCAACAGTCGTACAGTGCAACAGTCGTACTGTGCAACAGTCGTACTGTGCAACAGTCGTACTGTGCAACAGTCGTACAGTGCAACAGTCGTGTAATACAACAGTCGTGCAATACAACAGTCGTGCAATACAACAGTCGTGCAATACAACAGTAGTACAGTAGAACAGTCGTACAGTGCACCAGTTATTCAGAGCAGCAGTTGTAACTGCTCTGTCAGCGAGCGAATGTTCAAATGAAATAATTCCGTGACAATCATCACCAGAAGCGAAGTCGATTCAGCGCTCTCCCCCGCGATGATTATTCACTTTTCTGCTCGAAAGCTTAATTCCGACAATTTGTAGGAGCAGCACAATTAGCTCATGAGCAGCCAGCAAGAGAGTTGAATTAAATCCTTGCATCGTAACCGTTGAATTGTCAATTCCTTTATCCAGAACATCTTCCCAGCCCGTGAGGACGAAGTTCGCTTTACCTTGACAAAGAAAACTGACGACTCCCAGTAAAATTTGATTCATAATATGGACACATTAGAACTTTTACTCTTAATAGATAAGCGCACTGTGACGGACCAACCCTGGACTGGTGATCCTAAGCCAAGGGTTAGGTGGAAGAGAGACACTTGGTCTTAAATTCTTGGGGAAAAATGGAAGGTGACCATCCCGGGATTGAGGCATCGATTAGATCGTGTTGGTTTTTTGATTGTCACTTCACGCTAAGCGAATGTCCCGCAAACTAAATTTCACAACTAGCAATTTTGCAGTGGTTTCCACATTTAATGAGTGGGTTGTAGTTCCACTATTTTTAAATGCAACATTTGTAGGGGACATTCCATAATAAAAAGCCAATTCTTTGTTATTTTCTTTCGTTTTTTTTCCGTTTCTTTCTAATTTGTGTCAGCGTGACATCGTGACAGCTCTAAAAGCTGAGCGCACACATGACAACGAGACACTGCACAACGCTTAGCATGTTCAGAACGTGACGATTTAGAAGACAAGCGTCACACACTGAGAGCAAACTACTAAGAATACTTCGCAGGTTTAGAACGCATCAAACCTTCACTAGGCGTGACATACAGGGGCCATGCTACGGAAGTAAGACGAAATTAAGTGCAGGCAGGCAGAAGGAATGCTCAGTAAGTAGGGATAAGAAGGTGAGGTCTCTCTCCGGAATGAGTCTCCCCATAAGTGGCCACCCCGGATCTAGGCGTAACACAGCCGCACCGTCGTTCTCCACTCCTACCACCTCCAGTCCGCAGAGACGGCACTCACGTCAGACAACGTTATTCGCGAGCCTCAGAGAGCTAATTTTATATTTTTGGTTCACGGCAGAAACATCAGAAGCCCCAGAAAAATTCGGTGTATAAGTGACCTAACGCGGCCACCTTCGTCAGATCAGCGTCAGCCGCCGGACACAAACCTCGCTTTCATGACGGAGTGCCACTCGACCTGAGTGTCACTTCGAGCACTCTCCGTGATGGAGGCCACATCGACGAGTAGCGCATGCATCCCTAATTCTGGCGACATTACGTCACAACTTTGGCAGTTTCATTATGCTACGGTGAGTAGCACATTGTGTTGTTGAAAAACTCTATGTTGAAAAACAGCATTGCACATTCAATACGTTGTATTCTTACGCTTCACATTCTCTCAGTTCCATCACGAAAGTTTAGACTTATTTTTGAAGGAAAGGCAAGAGAAAAGGCCTGAGAACTGAAAAGAAATTAAAGTACGAAAAATGGATGAGAACTAGAAATGATAATGTGTCGCATTTAGACAAACTCCGCAAAACGCACGGTAGACTGACCCGCTTTCGTCGCGTTGTAGGCATAGAATACAGGCAGTCCTCCGTATTTGTCGAACTAGATGTACGCATGATTTAATTTGTGCAAAAAACTTGTTTTATATTCGAAATATGAGCTCTTTACGAATCCACACATTTTCAACACCAGGAACTGAAAACTAGAAAACGAAAATCAAAACGTGCAAAAAAGATCTATTGCGAAGTGCCCCGTGGAGCCTCTACCTCTACGTGATGCTAAAACTTTCGCACACGAGGCAAATCGTGCAAAAAAAACAAGTGCAACGCGTGTACAGGGCGGCCAAAAAGAAGGTTTGCAGTTAAAGCATCACGTGTACCGAAATGCTAATTCCTCACTGCATGAACCTAACTTAGGTTAGTACTTTTTTCCCTGCTGCTCTCCCTGCGTACCTGAGAAATTGAATAGTTTCTGTTTAACGATTGAAACATCTACACATTTAAATTGATAAAGATTAGTTGGTTAAGAGCTCCCTATGCACATGAAATGTGATCCAAGGACAGCGGGGAGAAGAAGGGACCGTTACGTACGGACTGTAGAAAACATGGTATCTGTGCGCAGATGTGTTCCCACACCGCATTCCCTATACTCAGACACAGCAAGTTAAGAAGGGTTAGGAGGAAAAGACCAAGAAGAGACAGTGAAGAAGGAGTAAAAATTAAAAGAAGCAAAGTGGCGACGAAAGATAGAAATCCCGAAGGCCTATCTATAGCTGAGGTGACTTGACAGTACCCCTGCGGTCGTCAGTCCCCATAGCATACGATAGCTTATATTTCAAAAGAAAGTGCCTACGTAATAACTGTAAACTTGTTACGTAACAACTGTAAACAACTGTACATCGCGAGCAGCCAGCACTGCAGAGCGACCTCTCTCGCTTCATTTACGAGTCATAGACTCGCAGAGAATATTGCGAGCGCGCTAGAGTTTTGGGCCGCGAGTACGAGATGAATAAATAAGTAAGTAGTCAGGAGCATCAATAATTCTGAAGTTGATCGTCTCGGAACAAATACTGAACATGTGAGGGAGAGGGCTATAGCACAGGTGTATCAGTGGGCCAGTACAGAGGCGTTGCTATCTAAAACTTTTTAACCTGTTAACGGTCACCGCCCAGGTGGCCGGTGTTACATTCATACGGTATGTGAAAGCGACAGCGACCGTGTGAATACAACATCCACGCGGATATCATACGATGTCAATACCCGTTAACAGGTTAATGACGCACAATTTTTGATCAGTAGGATTTTTCAATGCAAAATTCAAACTGAAAAATTCCCTTCAGGTAGCTTTGTTGAAGGGAACAGTCGGAACTAACACAGAGAGAACAATTTAGCAATATACGAACATAAGGTCGAGCGTAATAAATATATTAAAATTAGGCACAAAGCATGAGAATACATCGAGTTGGCAAGGTACTTGAACGACTTTTGGCAACGATTGTTCAGAGATATGCTTGAGTAAAGCATAGCAACGAGCGGCAGAAAGGCACCGAAATATCAGCGAGAATAAGACAGCGTGCGTCTGCTCCTCCCTAAAGCCTGGCATCTCCATCAATCCATAAGCATGAGGTCTATTCTCGGCAGACTAGACCAAAGTTGGGCCCAAGAAAGCATACAAGTTCGGAGCCACGTCCATAAATATACTGAACACCCAGCCGCTAGCGAGGTCAACGTCAAATCCAACTTTCCCATTGATCGGTAATGTTCTTGTTTCAAAGTTTAGATTCAAATACAAACCTACGCTATGATCAAGCTAATTACCACGGAAAATTTCTTTTGATTCGGTCTTGAACTATCTTAAACTATCACTGCATGTAACGTTCAGTGAACGTTAAACACAGCTGTCACCCGCCAAACATGTGTTGTTTCTCCATGATACCATCATACTTGAAATAAACTGTGTATACATTAAGAAATAAATATAATTTTTTGATAATTACACGTACGTTCCTATCTAGGGAATTTGGGGGGAGTAAGGCAGTACAAACAATTGTCGGTGACAGCGAAATAGATTTTTTTTTGGTGGCAGTTATGTACGGGCATCACTCTAGCGCCCAGCCACGCACATCAGCTGGTAGTGAAGATGTGGAACTCAATTGAAGACAAGAACCTGTTCACGCAACAGCACACCACGTACTCTTGAACTTTTTTGTGCACATGAACACGAGCAGCTGTGACACATGGTTTAGGTACTTGCCCACTTTAACTTACCATCAATCAGTTTTTATGTAGATCTTACGTGTAAATCCTTGATTTCAAGATGAATTGCAGAGACAAAATTTTAGCGTTTAGTCGAAATTATCAGGAAAGAGCGTCAAATAACCTACGTATCTGTAAAACTGGAGAAAAGTAATAGACAATTCAAAGCGCGTTCATTTACTTTTCCACTGCTCTAAAGTAGAAAAAAAACGTTCACAGGCAACTTTTAAAGGAGTGTCATCAACAAACAAATCACAAGCGTTCCAAACTAGTCCCACCACGGCCACAAGTAAATATAAAATTTAACTCATAAATCGTGAAAGTGTTCTAAGTTATCCACATTACGGTCACAAACGAATACAAATTTCATGAAGAGATTGCACCGATGAGTCTGTGAGCGCAACTGGCGACCGCCACCACTATCAGGCGCAGCTCTAGACTGAATGATGGCACTTGCAGAAACTGGCACTAAGTGCCACATTTAAGGCGTGCACGCCCCCACTGCACAGGCAAACCTGTTGGTTGCCTCCCGACCTGCACCACCCACACCAGCAGCGCCGACTGCTGCAGTGATGCACCTCCAGCAGATGCACCAGTAGCAGATGCACCAGCATCAGATCCACCAGCATCAGATGCACCAACAACAGATGCACCAGCAGCAGATGCACCAGCAGCAGATGCACCAGCAGCAGATGCATCATTAGCAAATGCATCATTAGCAGATGCATCAATAGCACGTTGGGCAGTAATCCACTGAAGCATGTTTTCGTTATCAAAAGTCAATGTAAAGTAAAATAAAGTGAAGTAAACAATGAAGAGGAAGAAAAGCACAGAAGAGATGACGGAGATGGCATGAAAATTGTAAAAACAAAGTATGCAAGAAAGACAGAAGTCCCAAAAGCCTTTCTATAGCTCAGTCAATCTGAAAGTGCCCCTTGGAGGACACCGGTCCCCAAAACATAAGATTGACTCACCTGACCCAATTACCTATCCTATACCCGTTTAGGGGAAGAGATGCAGTAGTAGTAATAGTCGTAGTAGTTGTAGATGGAGTAGCTGATAAAATATTATGAAATACAGTGGTGTTTGTAGCAGTAGCTACATAATACAGTAAGAGTTGTAGTAGAGCAGAAAGCAAACCCGCTGCTATGGTCTCGTGTACGAGGAAGAAGAACTGGGTGACCATTCAATTAGTTCATAATCCTAGGTTCGCTGGCCTTATTTGGCCAAAAAATGTCTATTCTTAGGGTCTTAACCACGCTGTTCGTCAACGGGATAGTCTAAAAATACACGATAGTCCTTAATATTGACGATGCCCTCCTTACATTCTGCAGGAAGGTTCATGATTTCATTCCAGTTGTATTCTTCCGGCAACGCTGCAAAGAATTTGGCCAGTCCGTGATCTGACTCATCTACATGAACGGGGGGCTTTTGAAGCGTTGCATTCCTCAGCAATAGAAGCAGAAAATTTTCGTTGGCGCGAGGCCGAGCCAAGTGGCGGAATTGAGCAAAACCTCTCCATTGGACTCGCGACGTCTGAAGGGTTACGCACGGTGTTTGAGACCGTGCGTCATCATGGAGAAATCGAGCACCGCAGTCGCGGGTGTCGCTGACATGCCTGGCAGTACCGGGTGTTGTTCCAGTGTTATCATAGTTTATGGAATCGTGAAGCGTTCATTGAAATTATATTCCATATATTTACTCGTGAATGTTAATAATGATTAGTAATAATGAGTTTATTTTCTACATAATTTGACGATGTTTGATGCGATATTGAAGATGATGTCCAAGAGAATATTATTTAAAAACTACTTGGTGGCCAACCATTGTGGGTTGGACAGTAGTTTTTGTGCAGCCCAGTAAATATTGAAGAAAATAGGTTGCTTATGAACATCACAGGACGGGTACCTTCCAAGTCCGACAAGTCCCCC
>VOMN01072220.1:0-10278 GCA_014899125.1 Orchestia grillus | reverse complement strand
GTTGCATGATCACATTTCTTAAAATTTCCGTTACAAACATCCCTAACAGAAAAATTCATGCACTTCTGTGAAGCTTTCTGACATACTTTGATTAATACCCACATGTTTTACCGTTGGGTTTTCAATGCCTTACAACTACTGGTGTAGTGAGGCATGTGAGGAATGTGCGGTTCAAACTTCCTTCCTCAAGGGAAGTACTCCGTGGGCACGTGAAATGCTTGCCTGAGCCTCCTCTCGGCTGCGAGGCCATCACGCTAACCACTACACCATGGAGCCCACTCAGCTTTGGAAGAGATTTAGGTATGTCTCCCACACCAAACTACAGTAGTTGAAACGGGAAGAATACTGGAAATTGAATTGCTAATAATCGTTTTTTTTTTCATCTAGCACATTCTTTATCCGATGAAAAAACATTAAGGTTCCATTTATAATATTACATGTTTTATCTACGCGAGTTTTAAAGGTCATGATTTGGTCGAACCACACCCCTAGATTATTTACTTTATCTACAGGCTCGATTACCTNTTTAGTTTCTAGTAGTTTGTGTGGATTACTTGTTATTGCGATTTGGACATCATCCGCATACATCGAAATTTTCGTGTTCGGGGGCATTGATGGAAAGTCATTTATAAAAATAGAAAACAGAAGCGGGCCGAGGATTGATCCTTGAGGTACTCCAAAGTTATCGCTGATAAAGGTTGATATCTGTTAGATCTGTTAAGTTTATACTAGTGCATGTAATTTTTTTCGTATTGCGTAGCTTTTATTTCATCTGTAATCAAATCCGCACGTATTGGCTTAGCCTTCCTGGTAGTGAAAGGTGACTACGTTGACGCAGGGATTTCACTAACGTCATGATTTAAGCGAGGCTGCGCGAGACTTTCATGTTTTTAATTTTAAGGCTGTAATAATTTTATAACCATAGAGTGTCTACTTCTAGATTCGAGATCTTCTGCAAAAACTGCTTGTGTTCAACGCTGTCTAATGCCTTCGAGACGTCAAGGAGCAGCAAGAGAGTTACATTCTTTTTGTCTATATCACTTTATATCTTTTCAGTGATATTGAGTAGGGCATCTTGGGTACTTGTTTTCCATCTATACGCATACGGATTTCCGTGAGTAGTTGATACCTGTTGACCTAAATAAGGTGAACTTTGTGTTGGAACAATAATCCGTGTTCACAAGGTATCCGTGCTTGCTGTGTATGTGGTTGACAAAGAAAAGGTTCAGTATTACATGAAAATTAACTGTTCCGTATGTCGGGAAGAATTATTAATGCTTTACTGAGCAAAAGGTGTTACAAAGAACCCATTAATGGACAGGAGAAGTATACTCTTTCCACCGCTGTACATCATACTAGGCTTGTTCCAGTAGTTCACTAAATCTCTGGACGAGCCACGCTTTTCTATGATGGAGCGGAAGCAAGTAGAAATGTAGCATGTTTCTATTCAATCAGGTCTTCAGAGATTCAGAATTTGAAAGCTCAATGAGCTATGAAAGTGGAACTTGTAGCAAAGGAAGCTTTTGCCCTTGTCGTAAAACCGCACTTGTTAAAGCTAGGCCAGGATCTACGTTACATTTCGCGTCAATATGCCAACTGCTTTCAGAAATCTCGGACGTAGCACAACCATCTAATAATTTCAGATTTTCGTACATGAAACGCTTAAGAAATTATAAAAATACCAATATACTAAAGCAAAAATAAAGTTAAGCGACGGTAACATTACGATCCTAAAATAAGGATGAAAACACCAGTATATCAAACCAAAATAAAGGTAAAACGTCAAGTCACATGGGATAAAATAAAAATAAAAATCCCATTAATCCCGAAAACGTTTTCTTACCTGTACACTATCAAATTTTAGAATGTAAGGTTTGTAATACCAATAAATCCAGCTGGCTAAGGTGCGAAAATTTAGTTTGGCTTCTAAATTCATCATGATTGCATAAATTTTTCATTTCCATGATAATTATACTCAGTTTACTTGTATCTCAGAAATGAAAGCTGCTACCTGTAGTGAGTCTCATTTGACGTACTACAGCAAAAGACTCTCCCTACCGAAAAATTATCCAAAATTACTGGTCCAACTTTCTGGCACTGAGACAAACAGTTCACATTTTCTGCCTGTGTAATTGCGCAGCCTCTTCTTCGTGGCTGCCCGTCGTTAGAGGTCGGATTATGGGGAGCTACGCTCAAAAATATTCTCTAAAAAACATTCAATATCGAAATTTGACACCTTTTGTGCAGATCCGACAAGGATTTTAAGTGTTGGCGGACGGGAAAAGAGGTTTCGAACATAGCTGGCTCACGTTCTCTCCTATAAAAAACGCATCGCCACAGCATTTCAAAATCAGGGCACTTTGCATTCGATGAAGCCATAAAGGTTCTGAACGGTGCCACGTAGAACTTTCTGGCCAGGGTAACAAGACCATCGAGAAGGGTCAGTTTTATCAAATTTATTCAAAAAATTGTGTTTAATTTAGATGGAGTACTGGAAACATAATCACTATACGTCAGAAGTCTCTCTTCTGGGTGAAAAAGGTTATTTAGGTATTTTACTGCGTAAGTTTTTTCCGTGATAAATTCCATTAACCTCTGAAGGAGAATTAAGGGCGAGCGAACCTTATGCAATCAATTTTTTGTATTTAAAGCTCAAGCATCTCCAGCACCTCTCCCACGGCTGAGACAGCAGCCTTTAATGAGTTTGGGTTTTGGCGTATAAACTTTCCAGCCGCTTCGCCTTCAGTCTCCTGATGCAACACTGATCCATAACACATGCTATGAAGAATTCTATATTTCTTAGCGGATGCTGGATGAGAAAATAAATTTGATGTAACCTGTAAGAAACCATACAAACTTGAGTTTTTCAGTACCCTCCACAGAGTTTTAAAATTTACATCGGTGCCCAATTGCTACACTCGATGAAAATGATAAATGAACGCCTAACATGAAGCAATTCGTGAGAAATTTCATCGATATGCTAAAGAGAATACCTCTACTTGAACCTCGCACCCCCTATATCCAGTGATCCAATATTTTTATTCTCCATTCACAATAAAAAATTATTGGGCAATTGCAGCCCGCGAGGGAATTTTACGCCTTTTATTTGTCAAAAATAATTTGAATCTTACTTTAAATTTATTATTTTATCAATAATTAATTTTATCAATAACCCATTCTATACTGTAGAATTGAATTGACAATCAATTTAAAAGACATTAATCTTTGAATAGATTTAATTGAAACTAAATTCAAGAAGAATTTCTGACATCCAGTAACGAACTGAAGTAACTGTGAGCGTTGCCTGTGCAAGCTGTATTATTTTACTTCAATGATTAGGGAGCTTCCTTTGATATTTTACTTTCTCTTTAGCATGCAATCAGCTACAGTTTTGAAATCCAACTCGCCCACTTGCAACAATTCGGGCCGGAAAGTTCGAGCTGACGAGTTCCAACGAAGAACGAAACACGTGGATCAGGCGACTGTTTCACCGACTTGCCCGCACTCACGGTTTGAACGAAACATAGGAAATAATTAAGATTGCGCTTCGATATTTCTGCTAGCCTAAAAATTCACAGCAATAAGTCATTCTTAAGCTGTATACCTTCATTTATCGAATGTAACTTCAACTTCCTTCAGGAGATCGTACTGAATAATAATTGAGTTAAGGTAAGTTCTTAACCGAGTCTGAAAAGGGAAAATTGTTGAAATCCAAATGGTTGCCTCCACACGTCAACTGGTCGATCAGTCAAAGAAAGAGAAAAATGAACTCCGAGCATATTCCTTGCATCTCTTGGTTTGTCGACCAGCCCTGAATTGTGACTTCTGTACTAGTCCAGTCTTGTCTGAAGCTTTTCTTGGACTTGTGTACTAGTCCAGCCTTTCCTGAAGGTTTCCTAGGAATAGAGGAGGTTTCCTAATGGCATTTTTATGATAAGGCTTTACTGAACTCACGGTGAAGAGTTTCGATCTCAACTGAGCTAGTCAGATAATTATTTACCTCTATAGACACTTTAGGTACAGTTACCCAATGTTTTTCGCCTTTATGCGTTTGAACATACCTATGTCCCTTTTTTTCGTAGCGAGTTTCGAAGTGCTCCTAATATGTTTTCCTTGCCTGAGATTTTTCCGTGCCTTTCAAATTTTATCATTTGAGTTGAAATGGTAGCTCTTGAGCATGTGTAGCTCGACTGTCCTCGACACCCATGTATAGTCAAATACGAGCTCTAACAATTCGCCTTTTGTCGAACTCGGTGGGGTCACGTATCAATAACGACTTTACACGTCAGTAGCATATGAAGAGAGAAAAAATAGAAAAATACGTTTGATACAGCCATGCAAGATAACAATAGACAATCAATATTAATTTGGAATAAATATTGATAGCATAAGGACTCGTTGAAATATTGAACTAAAATAGTTTTGGATTTCTTTTTTTACCCGACCCGTGATTAACATATATTTTATTAAGCTTCGCACGCATAGTAGTAAGGGATTGGATCTGTTCAACGGAAAAGAGATTCTAATGAGACGTAAAGCTAATATACTCGTACCTAACCTGACTCGTTTCTCATTAATTGATTAATAAAATCATTTAATTAGCATCCAATTTTAAGATTGCTTATAAGGTAATGCAGGGACGAGAGGAAGTTTGGGCCTTAGACTCACGGGTTATCACGAGCAGAATTAAAACACGGTGCCCTTACTTCAATTACACAGAATGCTATAGAAATTACCCGTTAATTCCTCCGTACAATTTGCACTGCGCTCAAGACATCGGCAATCCATCAATTGTGAATAATAAAAACATTTTGGCATTGAATGCCTGCTTTATCAATTTCGTGTTGACGAATTAGGTGCGCTTAAGAGAAGAGGACCTCTGGCTGGAATTGTACATTCTCATACTTGGCTTACGGATTCGCTGTATGTATAATCGGCTCCAAATATAAGGCAGGACTTAAAGTAGGAGTTATTTTAGTTACTGAATTTCAGCCATTTTAGAGAAGTAAAAATAAAATGCTAGAACGATGTCATAAATAACAGTGTTTATTAAAATACTCGTGTTCAACACGAACGAATAATTTAAGTTGAATGTTTGCTCGCTTAGCATTCACCGTAACAAAATATAGCAACGAATTACCACGTGTCCACACGCGATGTCCCCGCTCTTAATTTCCACCAAATTGAAGCCCCATTAAATTTCCCATTTCAAAGCAGGCGTCCACTTTCTAGTTCACGCGGGAGCCCACCAGCCCTAAGTTCACTCATCAAAAATCAAATGAAATTACGTGTAATTGGATTCTGGCGCCCAGACCTTCAATAAGCTGAAGGCAACGAGGAACGAAAAAACCTGTGTAGACTTTGATCGTTTGTGATTACTCGCCCAAAGTAAATGGTCGAAGATTTCATTGGTTTGAGGAAATTTGAGGTGAAACTAGATCTAAAACGCATTACATGTATTGAGTAAAACGTCATTTAAAATACGGTACGACATGTGTTGTTCATTGTTTGTTCAAAAAAGGCAACATTCTGCCTACGAACACTGCATTAATTCACATTCACTTATCTTATTTTGTTGCGTCTTATAATTAGGATTAATGTGTTGCTCTGATGAAGCAGTGGCTTGCCTGTTAATTTCTTTACATATAATTCCGTCATCTTATGGATAAATCCTCATTGTAGATTAGTAAGGCTTAGATACAAATAACATACATCCCCATTAAGCTAAGCCGAAATTATCTTAACATCATCCAGTCAAACTTTTTGCCGTAGTATGTAGTTACCAATAATATTTTACTCCCAAGTATTTCGTTCAATTATTTTAGAAATAGTTCACGGGGCTGCTGAAAAGTTGGTCCGGGGAAACTGTGCATATTTCGTCCAGAATTTTCCAAACGATGAATGAATTACTTGCCACAACGCTAACTAGGAAGCATGGTAAGTCTTTGGTAAAATGAATTTGAATTGGAGTATGATATTAAAAGGCGTGGAGTAAATAAAATATATAAAGGTAGAGAGAACTATTAGTTATGCATCTCTCTATTTTGTGCATGATTATTTTAAAGGAAATACGAACAGCCGAAGCAGGTAATTACTATGGTACTTTTATTCTCCAATTATGAACTCGGTCTTAACGCTGCAGAAGCAACAAGTAACGTCTATCATGCAATAGAAAAATTCCTAAAACTACCACTTTCAACTACTATAAGCTGGTTGTAGGTTTTGAAACTACTATCGGCTTTTTGATAGTAGGTTTCAAAAGAAGTGCATCACCCAATGATTGACACGTGTTCCATGGTCATGAACTGTGGTTTCTGACGCCAAAAACCATGTTTGTGAGGTAAATTAGACAGTCAGTGGTCAAAAAAATTCAGGAGTACCATCGGCTGAGTGCGAGGTGTGAAGGATAGGATTGACGGTTCTGCCATTCGAGCGCACAGTAATTCAGGCAGGCTGAATAATGAAAATAGATGCTGAATGTGAGGGATGGCGCTCTTGTGACGACTGTGAGAGGCATGATGCTACCAGGGGCAGAGGTGCGAGCAGGAGGACGCTGGGGCTGAGTGAACTGTTCAAAAGCGCTCTAACTGAAGACGAGCCAGAAGTGATAAAGAAAAAATCTGCTCAAAAATAATTCTAGGGCGATTAGATTTTACCCCTTGCGACAACAACAAGTGAGAGCTGCTGAAAATCGCTTCCTGTCGCTAAACTTCACACCGCCTTCATAAAAGAAAAATTGTTTAGATAACGAAGACAAATTCTTTGTTATTTTTAAGCGAAGAAGATTGCAATCAATAAGCGAAGTTTTATCTTGATTGCATCATGTTCAGGGGTCGCACCCGATGATCCTTCCCTGATTTCTGGGGTGTGAGATGTGTACGTACATGACTTTTGCATTGTAAAATGTACACGGGACCCGATATTACATGTACAATGTATTCAATCCATTCCTTAGTTTTGTCATGTTTCCCTCTTGTTTTTGTACTTAGATTTCTTGTCTCTCTGTTAGCAGTCATGCGCTTGAGACAAATGGCGAAAGCTATCAATTCCTTGAAAATCATGATATTCGTTGATCAGTTCAAAAACCTTTGATCCATTTGCTCATCCACAGGTGGAACTCAAATGCCTAAAAATTTAGACTGAGACTCAGATATCTTTCCTCTTATTGTGAGATATAACTATAAAAAAAATGTTCTCCTAAACCTCTGCAGCAGTTGTTGCTCCACGCCTCGACCTCGTCCTCATTGAAGAACTTGCCTCGCAGACATTTCAAGTTAGTGGGGATGCTGCGGAAAAAGTTATCTCTCATCACCTTTGGCATTTCTTTGATGGGGCTGCTGGACTTCGGCTGTTCAGAAGGAGATGAAGGAAATACTTCACAGTATAAAATTGAAGTTGCAGAGAATTTAGTCCTCGTATCAACACGACCCCAAAGGATATTGATTAACTGTCAGACATGCGAGGTACGACGATTTGTAGGCAATCTAATTTTAAGGAAGAAAAGAAGTACCAACGTGATCACGAACATTAAAATCACTCAAACACACACGTTTCGGATCTGATAAGCACATCTCAAGTGCCTGAAAAAACGATTGATTTTTGAATAAATTTCTTCAAAAAAACATAAATAAGACGTTACTCTAAAGTCTAAAACATACCCAATGAAAGTATAAATTCAAAATCCCTATAGCTAATAACCCTGTAAAATTGAATTTATTGCACAGTGACTAGTCTCAAATGAGGACCATAGTCATTGATCTCAGGAAGCAATTTTAAAATGTACAAATATTCTAAACTACAGAGGTCAAGTATTGCACGGACAGAATTCAAAATTGTAAAATTTGTATTTCTAAATTGGGGGTCTTTGGTTAAGCAGCTCTTTCTAACAGATGAGGTAGATGGTTTTGGGAGCGCATCGTACAAATAATTGGAGTGCGATGCTTCTAATTAGTTGTACCACGCGCTCACCATAAAGGAGACTCCTTCCGAGCGTGACGAAACCTCAGAAGGTCAACCACCTTATCTATTAGAGACCACTATTTAACTAAAGACCACCCATTTAAGATACAAATTTATCATTTTGAATTCTATCCGTGCAATACTTGAGTTCCGTATTTCAGAATCTTTGTACATTTTCAAATTTCGTCCTGAGATCAATTAGTATGGTCCTCCTTTGAAACTAGTCACTGTGTAATAAATTCCTTTTTACAGGGTTAGAAGTTATAAGGATTTTTAATTTATACTTTTATTGTGTATGTTTTAAAGTACTGTCTAATTTTTGTTCTTGTAAAAGTTTATTCAAAATTACTCTTTTTTTAGACACTGAAGATGTTTTTTTTTCAAGATTCGGAGCGTCTGTGTTTTAGTGATTTCAATGTTCTTGATCCCGTTGGTACTTCTTTTTATCCTTAACTGTCAAAGTTCTGTACCAGTACAACAAAGTTATTTTAGCTACATTACGACATTATGCGAGCATTTATTAACAGTGATACACCTGCAACGGTCAACGCAGAAGCACATATAATGTTGAGAAAAGTAACACGAGAGTTCGCTTCTGGGAGAAAATGACATGGCTGAGCATGGCAGCACTCAAGATTTCACAACAACTGGCGGGGCAAAGCGAGGGACAGCTCCTGACAACGTAGCCATTGTATTCATCTCTTCCTGTGGTATTCATGGCAATTATGCATGTCATTCCTACGCATAATATTACATTGGTTCAAATTAAACTTCATTTTGAACCAAAAAAATTCGAACATTCATTACCAAGTGCGACCACAAGATGACAAAAGGTGTGCAAAATATAGAAATTTAATTGAATATATTATGGATATATTATTGCCACCTCAAATTTTAGTAGGGAAAGAAATTGGTAAGCATCAATTTTTCGTATGTTTGTGACTCACTCAAATTTATAGTCTTTTTTTTTGCAGCGAGCAAGAGCCTCTTGCGACGCCAGACAGACTTGAACGTTTCGACTCGTACATTCACTAGATGAATTCATACATATCACTTGCATCTCACATAATGTGCCTCAACGTAAAAGCTTTTGCAACTAACTTTCAACTTCGCTCATGTCCACGTGCAGTATGTCTGAGTAAATAGCCAAGTTCGTAATGTCTCCATGTTAAAAACTTCATGGCTTCTTGTGAAGCGTGCTGCTTGCATGCGTCCCACTTGAAATATTCAGTTGCATGCTTAATTAAAAACAAGCTTTCGGTATTATGAGCCTTATTCCGTACTATGAGCATTGAAGTCTTAATCCTTCACTCTAGTTTGCTGCAGACTGTTAATCAGCTATGAGGAAAAATGAATTTAAAACAGACGAGTTAGATAATCTTAAATGCAGTACTTCGATTATTTCAATAACAGTGCAACAAAATAAACGCTTTTGCCAGATGCGAAATAAAATTTGAACTCACCTCAAGAAAACTTAAATCAATTCGGTAATATTGATGCCTTCGTGCTACATATATACCAGCTGCAGAAAAACTTGATCGTCAGATTAGGCACACATTTTCAGTTTAACTCTAAAAATCTGTGTTTTGCTCACTTCTTTTCAACACTCGTGAATTTTTCCATTTAGTTTTTGCCTCACGGCGAAACCATTCCATCGCTTCTTCTGTGTTATACAGCCTTTTAACAGACATATAATTTTCAAAATTTCATCTTGATATCGTTCTGGAATGTTAGACAGATCCATAGCCCGTGCAGCTGGTTCGTCTATCAAAATCAATTTATTTTCAATCAACAACCACTCTTCCTAACCAAAGGCCAATATTTTCAGGTGCTTCGTGATAGCTACAGCAGCATCAGTCGGCTCACATGCGATGTATTTAACCAAAGATGCTGGTCGGAATTTGAGCCGGAAATATGTTTTTGGCAAAGCTCTATGAATGAAATAGAGTTAAATATTTCTGCATTTAGAAAACATTTAACTTTGCTTAACTATTTTTATCCACTTGTTTTTGGACGAGGCTAGTTCAAAATATGCATACTAGGAAGATATATACTTGATATATATATATATAAGATATATACTTCTGCTTCTAAACTACCGGTCATCCAACATTGGACAAAAAGCGTTGTCAGTCTCAGGAGCCTCTGTTTGGAATAATCTTCCTTTGTACCTAAAAATCTCCGATCATCAAACGGTTTCAAGGATAAAGTGTCTGGTCATTTTCGAATTTCAGCAATAACGCACATGTATACATATCAATGTATATATGCTTGGATATCCGTACATGTTTCCAACCTCAGCCTCGAAATTTACTTTAG
>VOMN01072195.1:0-16926 GCA_014899125.1 Orchestia grillus | reverse complement strand
TTTATTCTTGTACTGTTTAATGCGATATCATCGACATTTAATTTCTTACAACTTTGCCAGCGATTTATTTATGGTGAGCCACGTACCCATACCATCTGTGCCAATAGCCATCTGGTTTCTCGCTTAATATATATTCGTGTTCCCTGTTTTCTATTATTTGCAAATAGTGAATATGGTAAATTTTATTTGTTTTTTTTTACACCCTCGTTCTGTAGGTCAATGGGTGCACTCATATTTGCATGCGAGAGGTATGAAGCGACCTCTCAAACCTTGACGATCTGGTTCGTTAACGTAGTGTAATTATCGTTATTTATTTGTTAATGCAATTAAGTTTTTATCTTCGTTTTTAGGAATAGAGAGAATGCACATTTCGTGAAATTGTTAAGATTTCCCTGTTTTTCATTTTAATACACGAACCTAGTATCTCGTCACACCGGCCTGCGGCATTACACATTAAGGCCTGCGACATAAGCAATTAAAGAGTAGGTCGAGTGTTCCTTGCGGCTGCGCTGAACAGCTCAAATTCATTGACACACAAAATTCACGTTTCTTTCGTCGTTAATAAACAAACACATGGCACAGAAACTGCACAGGCCAGCGCCTGCACAGGCCAGCGCCTGCACAGGCCAGCGCCTGCACAGGCCAGCGCCTACACAGGCCAGCGCCGCCAGGCCCGCGTGGCTACAACTTGCTGCAGGGTAGAGCAGAAGTTTTTGAGCTGGCCGCACGTCGTGCCTGAGCCAAATTGAACACTTCTACCCCTACTCCCCTAGCGAGAGCCCGCCACCACCTCGGAGAATGAGGGTGGGGCCACCCACTCTCTTCCCCATTGCCAGGCGCGATATTTAACCGGCTAAAATGTGTAGTGCCTCTAAATTGTTTTGTCTTTAAAATGTAGGAAATATTGTGCTAGTAATATCCTGAGTTTTTTTTCCATGATGTTCGTGAAAGTAACGTAAAAAATGTATTCATTACATCGCACCAGGTACATCTGGAATGTAATGCAATTTATTATTTTCCTCCGCTCTTCCAGGTAACAGCGCATTCGGGCCGATTGGGTACGTTAGATAAAGAAAGCTCTCCGCTTTACGCCGCATTGAAAGTCAGTATGATTCGAGTTACGGGAGCATCAAGGTCACTGTTTCTGTGAACATTTTTTATTCCTTGTATCAATCTGCGTTTCGTAAGAACTAAAAGGCACAAAATCGTTCTGTCGGCCTACAACTCTAATTTAAATTATAAATGTCCTATTCAGTATAATTCGTAACAAGTTCAACGATCTTATGTATCAAAAAATTAAAGTTATAATGACAATTTCTAAACTGTAGGTTTTGTATTTTGAGAGATATGCCTTAAATTAAGCGATGGTTTTGGTTAATTTTAACTTTTGATGCTTATCTCCGAATCAAGAATCAGAATTAGAAGTTTCGATTCGACATCCACACATAATTTCATAATTTTAAGGCTGTAGTCTTGGTGTTTGAAAACCCGATTGTGCCAAGCTCTGTATGTAACTGATTTCAGAATAAACGATTTTTCTTTCTCTCTTTTTCACGCCCTGCAATGGTGAAAACTACCGAGCAAAGTTACACGATCAACTTCAGCGCTAAACTAAGCAAAAGCCTCACTAAAACCTACCAAATAATTACGGAAGCTCGCAAAAACTCTTCTCTCTTCTATTCTCTAGTTTTCAGGTTGTTCAAGTCGTTTAAAATTAGCTGGAAAAAGGTGGAGGATGACCTGCGCACTGGAATACGTCAGCATGCAAAAGGGACGAAAGTCTCCCTCCTGTTCACGATCTTTTAAATACTGATCGTCGAATGAGTGATCAGATAATGACAGAGATTCAATATTCTGAAAATCTACGTGTATGGCATAATTTAGGAAAATTTACACTTACGGACAGAGTGTGCCAAGCTGGTTCCCAAATTGTTGACTAATGATTACAAGATCAACCGAATGACAATCGCTTGGAACTTTTGGAACTAAGAAGACCAATCTAATTTTATGGACAATATCATTATCGATGAGGAACCATAGACATTCGAGTATGACTAGCAAATGAAGCGTCACAGTTCTGACCGGTACACCGCGAGGTCCCCTCTTCACAAGAAAGCAGGAATGAGCAAGTCAAAAGTTAAAACTACGTTCATTGTTTTCATCAATGCCAAGGGTGTGGTTCATAAAGAATTTGTACTCCAAGGAAAGACAGTCCACAGGTGCTATTATATGTGGAAGGTGTCGACGGTTTAAAAGAAAACTGGTCATCCGCAGTCCAGAGGAAGACCTCCTAATTTGTGGTACAACGCTCTCAACCACCTCACTAAATGAGCGTCCGGGTGCTCCTGACCAAGCACAGCTTCGCAACGTTCTCGATGCTCTTTATAGCCCTGACCTGGCTCCAGCAAACTTCTTTTTGTTTCAGCGGATCAAGACAGTCCTAAAATGAGTCCGTTTTGGAACAATTGAAGCGTCCGAAATCGCCATGGCAAAGGCTTTAAACGAGGTTCCCGTCAGAGCATATCAGTGTGCGTACAGTGCATGGAAGAGTCGCAATAAAAGTGTGTGATGGCTAAGGCAAGTACTCCGAGCAATCTTATAAGTTTGTAACGTTCTCTTGACTATTTTTTACGCCTTATTGCATTTCTTCCCAAATTCACTTGGTTGAAAACTCATTTGGTCAAAATTGTTCGGTATAAGAGACCATAAGTATCTCAATCTTATAAGAATGTTAAGCATAAGAGGTGTGAGAAGTACAGGTGTGAGGATGGAAGAAACCGTTACTGTGATGTAGTACGGATAAACCACTGACAGCTGCTCTAATGTCAGTCTCATGTTACGAAGTTAAGCACTAACCTGAATTGCGTTGCTGCAACGCCATGCCACACATGAGAACTCGAAATGAATAATAATCTACGAGCAGGTCCGTAATTATTCAATATTACAACCACGCCTCAGGAAGGATTGCCGAACTAGTTTTTATTCTAGGTCGCGCCGTAATTCACAACTTTTAATTAACTATAGCTCTGTGTCACAAGTATATTTACGAATTAGTTCACTACTACAGGCCCGTCCACACTGTCAATCTTTTGAGAGAATTAGATATTCGTCAACTCTCTGCGAACAAAAAAACACTGCGCAGGCTGGCAGATTTCGGTGTGTTTGTGTTTTCCATTCGGTTGGAAAACTCCAAAAACAAATTTTCGTAGAAACAGCGAACACTCGCTTGTTTACGTATTTATTTTGCAAATAAATTGTTGATTTGATGGGAAACGATTATTTTGGTAATTTATTCATTTGATAACTTAATATTGTCTTATGAGCCTATTTAAATTAAGAATAAGTTAATATAGCGAGAATAGGAGCTGGCAGCTGCATAAGCAGTAGTTGGCAACTTGCCTGCCTGACTTTGCTATAAGATTAATGGCTTCAGATTTTTCAAACACGAGATTTTTCATTACTTATATAAAAATAACATCTACATGACTAACAACGTCCAAGATATAAAACTAAAACACTATCATACATCAACTTCATACACATATTCAAACAGTGTAGTTTGTTTACATTGATTGTTTCAAATTATTACTTTTTGCACTCGTACAACTTTAAGCTGTCAAATGCACAATCTGGACACGATTCAGAAGAGTTTGTGTTTTTGTTTGCGTTTTGGTATGTTCGTGATTGATGAAGAGTTTGATAGTGTAGACGGGGCTTTACAAATCGCGGTAGGTATTGATTGACTTGTTACTAACATTTGCTGTGTGTGTGAAGTAGAGCGCTAGTGTATTATTCAATTTTCTACAAAGAAGGAAGTCTATCGCACCAGTGCATTGGGATAGCCTCTATACATAATAGCGCAAAAAGCACATCGCTCCTGTATCTGCATCAGGTGAAAATTGGTTATATGTGACGTTTAAAACGTATACTGTCAGCCAAAAGAATTTTGCTAGAAGTAAAGTTAAACATCAAAATAAAATGGACATCAAAATGGTTCTAATAAGTGTAAAAAAAGTCGATTCAAAGATGACGTATAGGTGAAAAACTGAAAAATAAAATGTAGAGAATCATTTCTAAAAGATGTCCTTGATTCAAATGTGAGCGAATTAATTAAGATTGGGTTATTTTTTCTCACGATATTGCTAGCTAACCCCACTCGGTAACTGTGCAAGCTTGGTACGACTGTTATATTATGAGGCCCTAGTCTGATTTTCTGGACCTTGGGTGGCGACGACTTTGACGACTTTCACCCCACTGTTATTCCGCTAAATTACAAGTAAACTATAAGAAGATGCCACAAATGTATCTTAACACGTTGACTCCGATTCTCCACACGAGTAAATTTACCTGCCGACAAATATCTCTACAGTAAATTTAAAAATGAAGGACTTTGGTTTCACAAATTTGGTTACTCTATTAATTTTCTTTCTAATCAGAACTACCTTATTCGATTGATGAACACAAATTTGAAGAAAACTCGAAAATTTGTATTTATACATGATAGTGCTTTGGTTACTATAGGTTAGGTTAGATGATCGCGTGTACCATATATGACCCACTTAGGAGTCAACGTGTTAACACAATGCCTCCGAAGTGGGTCATTTATCCCCAGCCATCATTTAACCTAAGTTAATGAGACCAAAGCACTATCATGTGTTCATCAATCGAATAAGCTGCTAGTTCCGATTAGAAAGAAAATTAATAGGATAACAAATTTGCGAAACCAAAATCTTTCATTTTTACATACACATCAGAGATATTCGTCAACACGAAATTTTCCTGTACAGAGAATCTCAGTCAAAGTGTTGAGATTTAGGTCAGAAAACCATATTTATTAATATTTTAGTTAACACACAACCTAAACTAGTATCCACGGGTTATATAAAGTTTTCAAACAAATTAGTCTAGGCGTAAGTTAGTGACACATACAGGGAATATTTTCCCAAAAAAAACTAACCCAAAATTCAGTCATAAGTACTTTGCATCACGAAACTGACTAAAAGGTAAACGTGCAATATGTTTGCGACTTTCGATTTCGAAATTTGAAGAACGGTGGAGTTGTAAAGTCGCAATTCGGTGCCGCAACACTCAGTTCTCTGTTCAAAACTTTGCAGGAATGGTCATCAAGTACGCATTTATTCTTTGCTAAATTGATTATGTTGATTCTCTCTGCTCTACAAGTAAAACTATCATTATGAGGAACGAAGTAACAATTCTATCCAGACTGAACAATAAGTTATCTACATAACCCACCGGTTCGAGTACAACCCCAAAGAGCTCAACTTGCGAAAATATGATGCAAAAATACATGAATAAAACATAATGGCAACCGGCAAGTACTATGCAGCCTAAATAACTTTCCGACCTGAAAACTATGCATCCTGGAACTGAAGCTGATCTTTAATTTCAGCGCCGGTTCCCACATCTCGATTGTATGCAAACGTCCCTTGGCCAGAATTTGGAAACCATCTTGGGCCGAAGAAGATTCTTCCCCGGTCTACAGTAAATCGTGGAATATCGAGAAAAGCATATACACATATATTCTACGTGTATTAGAATGTTGCACATCGTGGTGGGCACATATATTGTACGAACATGTGATAATAGAACATTGATCAAACCACAAACCTGCCTCAAGTCAGTGGATCAGCGGCGCACAAATATAGTGCAGTCATGCTGCAGAACATAAAACTTTCAGCAAACCTAGGTCCGAGATTTCGAAAACTTCTAAATATTAATGATACAATAAAAATACATACCTTGAACTCGTGATGGTAGCTGTGGAATGACGATGACAGCAAAGAAAGTTTTCAAAGACGTCTCCACGTTCGACGTCTGCGAGTCTTGGTTGTAGGCACTGGTCGACTTGACCATGCGCCAAATTTTCTGCAGCGTTCTCAGCACAAAATAGACATTTCTGTTCATGGGTTCGCATGAAAATGTCAACATTCCAGTCTCTCTAGGGTGCACTAACACACACGCAAATTCGATAATCACTTAAAAATTTTACTCTCACACATTCGAGTTCATTACAATACGCGCCGTGCACATCGCCTTGAAGTCCACGAGTGAACGAAAATCAAATGACGCGCGCAACGCATGAACTGGCAGCAGCCGTCGTCTTCGAAGCAAGCGCAAAGGCTAACACTTTAGGGAGCTATTATACATATAATAAAACCAGAGTATACAATAAGGGAAAAATACCGCAGTAATTTTCTTGTTACTGGAAATTTTAAAATGCATAGATTATTATAAATAGCTGTTTAACTTCTGAAATGTCCATTGATGACCTGAATATATTGAAACATTTGATATTACGAATTACATTTAATGAAACCCTTGTATCGTAAGCTCAGTTATATCAAGTCGCTGAAATTCGAATAAATATTTACATGCAACGTAAACTTCAAAAATTTAGTGATGAAATATAAAAGCATTTATAAAGTGCGTTGTTCCGCCGAAAAAATCATTTTTCATCTACTTTATTATTTGAAGGAAAACAATGTAGGAAATTAACTGGAGATTATAATCGGGAATTGTCATAAAATGCAAGTACATGTTTCAAACATGGTGAAATGAAAGTACTTCGCTTTCATTCACGATGTAAAGCTAAATACCCCACTTTTATTATTTATTTTCGCTTAGTTTAGCTAATCGTTTCTCTTGAATGTGCCAATTAATGCATATTAATAAATCTTTACTTTAAAATTCAAATGTTTCATAACGTGAATTGATGGAGAAATGTTACCTACTTTAAATTTTAGAATATGCGTTTTTCATGAACGTTTATTTCTTATTTCTGTTCATTTCTATTTAAGGAAGCTCTAAATGGTGTTCTTTAACTTTATTTCGTCAAAATTTCCCTGGCTCGCCCTGAAAAAGCTGCTGATTCTCACTGAAGATAAATTCCTTATGTGAGTTTTGTCCCCGCAGTTTGTTTAATTGGCCGAATTTTGAAGAAAACTAACAAGTAGTTGCCTATTTGTTATCAGGTGCTTCATTATTATTAATTTGTTTCCCACAGCATTCTTCTCCCGTGGGGTGTGGATGCTGCACTTCTCCGGTGCTCTTGCCTTGCTTTGCCCGAAGTTGTCTCGCCGAGGTGCAGTTTAATAACTAGATCGCCAGACGCTGCTGTGTTGTCTCTCCTGGCACTTGACATGACTGCTGTGCGCGGGAATCATGAAGAAGCTCGTCCACAGAAAAATTATTCATTCCTTACGCAGACTTTGAGATAAAGAGACAAGGTTCGGGTCTCCAAATGTCCTCGCACTGATCGGCCGATAAGCCCTAGCAAAGTCCTTCCGTCCCATTTCAATGAAATAAATTTGATAATTTTCCATAAGGTGATTTCCACAGTTTTATAATTACGTAGGATACTGCTCAACTGATGTAAGAACCAATACCTAAGAATACCTATTTCTGTGACCGGTATATCTACTGTTGCTTTTTTATACAGTAAAAATATTTTGAAATGTGTACTTTGTACGTGTGCAATGATTATTCACAAACGAAACAGTCGAAACAGTCGTTTGTGAATCAGTCACACTTTGAAACCTATACTTGGCTGAGGCCTCTTGTGCGTGCTTGTTAAGACTTCAGGTGCGTAATGTTCTTGTGAACGGGGCAAACGGTCATTGCAGGGCTAGATTTGGCACGGGAATGAAATTAGTAAACGAATCGATCACAATATTCTTGTGTTACTTCAATTTTCCTCCAAAAGTTTGACATTTCAGGGAAAAATAAGCACAAGCTAGCTGTACGGAAATGAAGTTTTTGTAAAGATGGCGCGAATTGAAGCCGACGATTAGGAGAGTAGCTAAAATACCAAGTAATGTGAATCACCGTTGTCACTACAACCGAATGGTTTAGTTATAGTGATGCAAATAAGTGGTTTGATTCTAGTGAGTGACATGTATGAATAAGTGGAGAAATAGGTTTTACAAGTTCTTAGGTTGTGTTGGCAAGCTAGTTGACGAATTCTTTAGATTGCAACGTACATGAACATTCATGCGAGTAATACTTTTGTGAGTTTTCGTTTAGTTCTGAATAAATACGGTGTTGGCTCAGTGGCAGCCTCTTCAGTTTTGGAAAGCAAAAACTAACAGTATGTGAAACATATTCCCCGTTGATGTTTACGTATTAACTCTCACGAATCTTTTGAATGAATGACATATTTTTTTCTTGCAATGGCAATCAAAGTGGAGGATGACACCATTTTATGATCACACTGGATTGATTTTCACGAAGCATGTACAGGCGGTTCTATTCATAAGCGTTATAAAGTTGCACGATATTCTCATACTTGAAAACTATTTGAATGCAGCTATTCGTCATACGCGTGGAATAATGTTCATTTCTGCTAACTAAACTCCCAAGCAGCTTGACGGGAGCACTTTGACGACCTCCGCTACAGCTGGACGTGGTGCACAGTGCCATGGTCATGTCCGAAAAAAATTGGTGTGAACAAAGTGATCCGAAACAAGCACCTCTTGAGCTAGTCGAAGCGTTTGGATGAACAATTAATGCTCCAGTTTATCTCGAATAGGGACCCACAGCTTCCCTTATGAACTAGGAACTATCAGGTTAAAAGTGTGGTTGATAGGGCGTCCAATATGCACGCACACAACACCGTTGCAGCTGTAAAGCAGTTATTGTGGATGTCATCACCAACATTCCTGACCCGCCTCGCTACTGCCTGGGGATATTTTTGAAAGCATGTAAAGGCTCTCGTTGCTTCCGATGGAAATTCAGCGACTGATGTGGGGCAGGTCTTTCCTTAGGTGAAGGTATCGTCCAATGGTCATTCAATGCTCTCTATGCAGTCTTTGCTCCTCTTTCATCGGTCGTTTCTTGGTCTTCGCCTACATGCTGCACCCTGTAGATATGCACGACGGAGGGAAAATTATTTTTTTAAAAGAAAATACTTGGTGCAACGAAGAGTGTAGTATTTCTTTAGTTCCGAAATTAATTTACTAGAAAAAATAAAAATGATCTGATTACCGTCTCATAAAAAAGATGATAGAGTGGCTGCCTTCACCGGGCGCGAGAAGAAATTCGTTCGTTGGCTGAGTGATGTCTACTGTTTGTGTCCATGCATTGGTTATGGCCCTACCTTGGAAGATAATAGTTTTACATTGAGTTTTCATAAAATTATATTCAATAGAATCCGCGATTATAACGCCCGAGGATGGAGTGATTCACATGAAATTGAGCGACAGTTTTATTTTTATTCGAAAAATTTCTTCGTACTTATTTAGCTCGATCGAAAACTGTTTATCGTCATAGATTCTCTAATTACGTTTGAAGAATATATGCTTGCGTAGGTACAACAAATTTTCAAGAATGAATTTTTTCACAGGAATGATCGTTTTGCTAAAGAGAATAATGCATGAGACTGCAATTAAAATGTAAATGCGTGAGTTTTCATAAATAACTAAATGTAAGACGAAGCTAACATCCGTCATCCATTCACGCCACAATGCCATCCTGCCTCTCTAACTTTGAATAATGCTTTGGAAAATGCACGCCATAACTTCAATTAAACTCTCATGGCTCGCTATAATGGCGCACACGTACGGTGTTCATTAACCCCTAATGAAAGCTGTGTCAGGATCAGCCGTGTCTGATGAAGTCACAACTGTTGTTGGCGTCGCTAGGCAGCGCTGGGCGGACTTTTAACTTGAAATTGGGGCTGAAAATGCGCACAAGTGAAAGTTTTACCGTTTTTTTCAGTTGTTCTTACATAGAATCGGAAACTACGAGCGCATGGCTTTCTATTCCATGCCTATGTGATAAAGTTAGTTCTCCAGAAAAGATACTAATGATGTACTTGAAACGATTTTTTTCTTCACGTTATTATTCAACATAGAACTTAATTTACAAAACTCATCCCCTGCTAGATTGCCAATTCTAGATTGCACTTTTACAATTGTACGAAGTATGCATCCATAGTTTGATGGCGAAAAACTGAATAGTTTTTCCAACTGAAAATGTGACCTTTCCAATTATTCCAGGAATAAAAGCCAAACGATTGATTGAAATCGCAAGCGAATCGTACAAGATGCCCATATAAAATGAACTTATTACTCTGACTCAGCTCGCTCTCAGCTTGCGAAATTCAAAATTTTTCCACTGGAAAAGCGTCATTGGCTCCGCGAGGGACCGGAACCGCGTTCCCCTCACAGCTGGGTGAAAGGATGCGATTCCCGGCGGGGCAAACGGATTTTCGCGACACGTCGGAGGGCCTCCCTTGCGGGAAGCTTGGACTCCAAATTCCTCAGGTCACTCAGGCGTCAACTGTTATAAGGTCCTGAAAATCCAACAATGTGGTGGATGTCAACTGTGTAGGAATTAATGAAGTTTTTACTTATTAATAAGCACTTTCAGGTATTAGGAAAACATTTCTCTCGGATATCTTTGAAATACACGTTCGGATTCTATGCAAGTGGTACTGCTTACCAAATAGCTTATTATGCCAAATTGTCATCAGCTGTTTCACGTTTCACAAACTAGCTGTTACGCTAGCTGTTACTCCGTCTTTTTAGAAGTCAACCTCATTATTTTTTGACTGAAGGTCACAAGCGTTCTCAAGTCGACGCGACGACTGCACGCCCACATGGTCTCGCTCCCTCGGCTCTCAGTCTGGGGAGGTTAACGAACCATTCCAGACTACACAGCCATTCTTTTTCTGAAAGAGTCTTTTCAAATGTGGTTACATTCATGGTCAAGGAGGTGGATCTAGATGCAAGTTTTACGCTTTGCACAGGTATTCAAAGGAGCTCGTATTTTTTCCTTCAGGCAATAATAAATGCAGATAGTGATTTCCTTTTGAATTTTCACGAGTCGATGTAATTCAAATATATAAGAAAATTATTTCCTCTGATGTGAAATTAATTATTTAACCAGGCAAAATATAGATTGATATGACGGGCCTGATCTCGTGGCTTATGGAATGCCACTTCGGGGCACGTTCGGCGTCTTAACGAGGGCACAAAGGCTTATTGAAATTCTATATCGGTCGCATTAGAATTTGTCTTACGATCAAATTTAACGTTGCAGGCACATCTTTTGAATAGTGGAAAATTATTTATCTACGTAAATGAACACATTTTTTTGAAGGAGTTAATATTCTTCAGTTATGGTATTGACAGCTATTAATCGGTTTCTAGGAAGCAATTGAAAGCTTTCCTTGAACGATGCAACAAAACGCTTTCATTTCTTTAAAATCGAGTTTCTATGAAGAAAACGGCTGATATTCCATACCAGACCAGGCGAAGCACTTTCGTTGTACCCGGTGGCATTCACCTTCGGTGTCCGCTCGACTTGGGAATTGTAATTACTCCAGCTCTTAGAAAAAATTTAAATTAAGAGGACTTAATTCCTTAGCGATTCACGCGAAGGAATGCGAAGCCATAGGAGACGTCAATGATCGCCAATATGACCCATCTTGAATAAAGGTGACAAGTCATTTGCGAGTTATATTTAAAAAAAGAAGCGATGATTGAGAACCACAATTTTCCCTGTTTTTAGCACCAGAAAGTGCAATAACTATATTCCGTATTGGTTGAAATTCGATATTCGCATCAAATTAATTTATGGCTCTGATATAAACGCGGAATATGCATACATTGTATACCACAAGGCATTATTAAAATCAGCATCGGTTTCTACGCTAGTTTACATTATCTACGTTAGTTGTAAGTCATAATGGCTAGAAGTATCAGGTGGCACGTGGTAAAGCGTTTGGTTTTCCTAAAAACAATTAACGGTTATGACCATCACCCGTTTAGGCTGCTCAAGAAATGGAAAACATGACGCAACTACAGGTATAAAGGCGAAGCAGAGCGATTAATTGATTTTTCGATTGTAAATTATCACCTGATCGTCCATCTGCAAAATTCGCAAGGAACTAGAGAGGTTGAGGATGGAAACGGCCGAACTGATCGTATATGGAAGCGTATCTAGTGTTCGAAACGCTCCGTTGTCGTCAGTACGCCCTAATTTCTCTACCTAGTTCTGCATGTAAGCCCTTCAAGAAAAGAAATGATGGGTGATTTCGAACAGACTATTTTGGTGTTCCGAAACCGTGCTCATCGAATATCCTGACCATTGGATGATTTTAAGGCTTTGATTCCAGTGATGATTTTGTTGACTCAAGTGCCTGTTACGAAGTCTAGGGAACAGACGTTGAGCTCGCATACGTGGATTGAGTATTGGGAGGAAAGTCACGACATGACCACACTCTTGCAAAACATTACACTGACCAAGAAATAGACAAATTACAATTAATTTGAAAAAAAGTGGAACTTTTACTGAATATTTTCAGGTGTTAACGTTATGATCGATTAAAACTTGTGAATTACGGTGTCTTGTTATTATCAAAATGAATGTAAAAGGTGCAGTTCTCATATAACTTCTGTCCGTATGCGTAGCAAGAAGCTAGAAAAGTTGAACTGGGCATGAGGAGCCTCTTCATTCATAAAAGTTATTTAATTACTTCAACCTCTCTAAATTTTGCTTTATATTTGAAGTCCAAGGCAGATTTTGTTCATATTACGGTTTAACATAGATGAGCTGCTTTCATTTGAAGTACTACAACAGACCTCAAGAGTTAAATAAAAACTTCAGTAAATAATAACGCTGGCCATACGAGATTTCACACTGAAACTTATTCACACTCTAGCGTACAGAGCAGCCGCCCTTCCTCAACTCTTGTGTGAGATAATTTATTTAAAAGCGTTATGAAAACGCCGAACAAGAGTAGGAAGCTGTTGTCCCTTAGACCCTACGTGTCTCGGATCTATTGATGTATGCTTTTTGCATCTTTTTCAGGAAATTATTGCCGTCTCATAACTACCAGCAATAGCTTCCAAAAAACTTGTAGAGAGACCTAAAATCAACACTAGGTCCGATGGGACCGAAGTTCAATAGATTCGTGTACCACTGCCGAAGAATGTATATTATAACCAGTCAGTTAGGCTTCCGATGTAGAAGTCTACGTAAATTCATCAGACTGTGTTTGGCTTCGATGTGAAGTTTTAACTGCATAGTTTTGAAACTCGAATCAGCAATAATAATACGATTTGTCTTAGTTTTTTGACGTTATCGCTTTTTCGGTTATTGAACGTTGAAACCGCGTCATAACTATGCCATTGCCAACTTAAGACTGTAACTCGTACATCGAGTCTGAAAATAATTATAGGCAAAACTTGAAAGCGATCTTAAGACGTAACTTGTTCCGTGTCTACATCGCAAAGTCTGAGCTTCGGAAATATATCGCCTCTAGAGGTTTTTCATAAAAGGATCTAGTTTTAAATTTTCAAAATATGCATTTTACTTCAAGTACAACTAGTTTTCTAAAATATTAAATTCAATATTCTGTTCAAATTTCACTTAGTATATTTTTCTTCTAGGTGAAAAAAGATAACTTCTGTTCTAGCCTCGCGTAGTTATTCAAATGTAAAAATAAGGTATTTGGCACAACGAAAACAGATCAACTTCTCAAGTACTAATCGTGCGGTCATAAAAGTGTCCGCCCACTAATCATCGATACTGAACCAACGGAACTGTGGGCTGGTGAATGTAGGGAGGCCATCCTCGCAAGCATGCTTGAATTTTTCCTTGAGTTCAGAAATTATCCTTTTTGTCAGCTGCCAGATGATTCATCGATAGGTAATCCGCACGGAACTCGCAAAAATAAGCGTGAATTTCTAAGACCAACAGAAGAGTTTGTAAGTCTTAGCAATTTGGCGATGTTTCGAACTATTTTTGTACTCTGGCATTCGTGTCACCGTAGAGGGCAAAGCAGATGTGCTCATATTAACTTTGATATTTCCTTTGTTGAAATTCATCACTTGATACCCATTTATACCTCTCGTTTTCCTCATATTCTGCTTTAGACTTTCAGACATCATCTTGAGTTCTGTGTCTCTAGTTTTGTAGAATTATTCACCCTCAAGTTGTAAATTCTTCTGCAGACACCGTTTGAATATACTTTTATAACATTCTGAGCTCATAATTAGGGGAACTTTTACTCCCTGCGGAACTTTTACTCTCAACCAGGCACGTTATCCAGCTGACCATTAATTGCCGGGCTGGTCTTACCCATGAATCTCAACCACAGATGAATAAACGAATAGAAATGAACAATTCGAAAATCGACACAGTCCCCGGAAGACTACTGTATAATGAGTTTAGTCAGCGCATTCAAATTTTGTTTTTGACAAAAGACTTGACTAACACTAAGGCATTAAATTTTGTGCACAGGTCGGTGATACTTATACGAAAACGATCAACAGATCCGACAGGTGTTCAAGGAAGAAGTAATTGGAACCGCGCTGACAAGGAGCGAGTCCGAAGATTCCCTTCTGCGACTAAAGCCGAGGACCGTAATCAATGATCCCACCTGCCACACGACAGCCATCGTTTGTGAGGAGTCTTAAGACTTGTGGCCACGACAAAGACATCAAGCTGTAGTTATCAGAATGGAAGCATCCAAAACGCTCAACCGCGGGTCGTAAGACGGTCAGCTGCGGGCCATCTCTACTAAGTCGTTCCGGTGACAGCTCAACCGGTGGCAGGAGGGCGCATCAGCCTGTCGTAGGGGCTGCAGTGAAGGTGGTTAGTATGAGAGTGTTGCCCTTGCTTTAGACTCGCCTTTAGAACTCCTCATCAATCTCGGTCGTGGGAAGTCAACGGCAACCTTCAGCTGTACGCAAAACTTGAGTTACCACTTTTAATTTCACTGAGGTGAAATTACCAGCGTTTCGTTTCACTGAATGTACTAGTACGTCAACACGACATCAACTTATTACTATCGTTTTTTAGGTATTTTTTAATAAATAATTAAAATATAATCAAATGCATACGAAAGGTTCCACGTCCATTTCGATTCGACCCACACACGAATCAGACTAGAGTAAAGAATTAGGAGGATTTTTACAACGTTCATCCAAAGTGGCAGCGAATCATAGGAGATCGTCAATGGGAACCTCAGCGGATGGCGTACTGTTGAGGCTGCTGTCGAGGCGCAGTAGGGAGATAGTTTCTAAAGAGATTAACGAAGAAATGGTTACAAATTGTTCTCAGGTACGATGCAAGAAGAGTACGAGTATGAATAAGAGTCAGGTAGAGAAGGGGGTTCTCAGGCATGCAAACCCCACAGCTGTGGGCTACTGGTGTTCTCTGACACACCTGTCCGCGGATTCCATCCAGACGAATGTTTTACAGTTGCCATAGTGCTTATTCTTTAAGCGACGTATTTCTAGCTAAGGAAGGAAACAAGGTAAATTGAGAGACATGATTTTGACCACTACACTCTTCCAATCCCTGTAGATTGTTGCACCTGAATACGTATAATTTTCATGGATAAAAATTAAATAATTTTGGACACACTTCAAATAATGATGAAATAGGAGAGATGCTTTATTATTCGTGGAGAAAAATACTAAAAATAATTTTGTTTTTGGGGATATAAATTCTAAGCCATTTGAATTTTATGGTCGCTTGTAGAATAGAATTTAGCCTTCATGTTCAGTAATATTTCACAAAGTGAAGCCGATATTCTGATGTGCGAGTGATGATGCCCGAGTTACTAAATATACAGTAAATAACATCGACTTGGAATGCAGCAGCTTAAGTTTTCCCCTCCACTCAACAATACCGCCTACAACTTGAATTACTTTTAGATGTTTTTGTAGGTTTTCTTAAAAACTTCACCCAATTTTGTGTGTAGACAGAGAACAAATTGCCTGCCTGAATTTCTGCAATGTGATCAAAATACCGCACAAATTGCGTCTCAAGCTGAGAATGTCGTGAATGTCTCACTGCGGGCTAGAGTAGAAATACACGCAAGATGTCGCAGCGTATCTACCCTCCAAAATTATTCTCACGAGTCCGCAGTGTACTGCTTCTCATTATGACTAACACGTTGGAAGGGAACATGGAAAATGGCTTATAGTTACCAAGAAGAATTATGAATTAGAAATATATACAAGTCCCATTATTTTTTGACAAGACTAAGATAACTGAATTCAATGATAGTCAAAAAGTGACATCATCAAAATCTAACAATGAGCGAAGGAAGTATGTACTCATATATCACTGTTGTCCCCAAAGATCCAGAAGCATGATGTTCATTTTTTAACAGTATTTTAATAATGTTAAGGTACAAGTGTGTCATCCCACAACATTTTAAAATATCTTTGTGTGATACATTTCTGGGCAAAGACATCTAGATCAGTTGCAGCCATTTTCTAACCCCTACGGCGCGATGAGCTGATATCGAACCCTGGAATCTCTCTTTGGTGGTGGGAAAATGAACACCTTTTTCAACATCGAAATCTTTACAAAACGCAAAATGGACATCCCATTAACGCGTTATGGGATGGAACACATTAAATGTTGAGTATTACTCATGTACAGTTAGAAAGAAGTATTTATTTAAGAAAATGAATTCAGTATGAAAGAAATTTCTCGGAGATGAAGTCACCCCAATCGCGCTACGCGTTTTTTCCCATTGATCCCCAAACGAAGAATTTTCGAATTTTTTTTTTGGAAATGAGAAGCTCTTAGCCTGATCAAGCTCCATAAATACGAAGTAGTCGCAGTTCCCAAAAAATTTTTTATTTTCTACTGACGTCGAAGCTCCTGTTGTGAAAATGCTAAAGATCAATGGTAGTGGCATCTTACGCTAGTTTCAACTTCCCAAGTTTGAACCGGTAGGGTCACTCCATTAAAAAAACATTTATTTACCATAAGTAATTTACATCAGATACATGCTTACAATCATATGAGGAATGGCGAAGAATCGGGATCAGGACATATACCACAAGTGGGTCCGAATGAGCTACAAGGCTTCTAGGGCAACAAATGGAAATAAAGCATGGCGTACTTTATACAGGCCAAGCCATCGTGCGTCGGTGT
>VOMN01072193.1:0-17891 GCA_014899125.1 Orchestia grillus | reverse complement strand
AGAGATGCCCGTCCACAGCAACCACCTGTCTGCGCCTTGTTAGGAAACTGTGGATCCACTTCAGTAGCTCTTCACTACATGAGACACGCATGGTGGATTACGCATACTACACGCATGGTGGATTACGTAAGATGCGTGCATGGTCAGGTTAGACCAGAATGGGGTCGGAATGACGTTGCGGTGATCATGTAGGATTCAACACACATGGCCAGGTCAGACTAGAGGAGTGGCTACAAAGAAATTTAGTGGCGCAGCTTCAAGATGGCCCCCCTGCCCCCCGCCAGAGTCATGCAGCGGAGCTCATCTCACGGTGGTCGGGTAACGTTGATGAATGTGTAAGTGAACATGAGGGTCTCAATAACTCCGATTTTACCTACCGAACGAAGGAGAAGAGAAGTGAAAAAGAGCTGTGTAGGGATAAAGGATGGACTGGAGAGAAAAAATTACAAGAAATAAAGGAAAATGGGAGAAAAATATCGGAGGTATGACATAAGAACGTGATTAAGCAGAGCACGAAGCAAAAATAAGTAGAAAGATTACGGAAAAAGAATAAGAATATGATAAATAGTATACTATCAAATATTAAAATATAAATATAGTTACATATATTGTGTTATAATATCTATGTGTTTGTATAAAAATTACTCAAAAACGATCACTCATGTCTTCTACGGCCCATAGTGAATCGTTTGACGCCTGAATACATAGGTCAGGCAAAATGTGAAATGAAAATAACGGAAGTAAAACTTCGGCTGAATTTAAGATTATTTGAGAAGTTGTGCCAGTAGCGAGCCCTGGTAGTCTTGCTGTTGCTCGTAATTTTGTTTGAGTGAAATTGATATCTCTTTACTTCATTTCATATTCACTGATAATTTTGTACTTTCTTTTGCATATGTTTTAAAGAGTTCAAGAACCGGGCATTAATTTGGATAAGTAAGATTTCGCAAATAGCTTCAAAGTTATTATTTGAACTACTTTATGAATTAAACTGTTTAAGAGATACAGTAATGAAAAACCTATTTCTCATTAGACATAGGAATTCTTCTAGCACTTTTTAAGTTACGATTCTTCTGTGACATCATGAAAGTTCTCTAACACAGTTACTGCCATTTTACAGCCTCTCACAAGCGTATTTCAGTACTCTTCTATTCGAAAGGGGCTTGAATTTTATGCAAAACAAGAAAAATGCATTATCAAACGTAACATCGGTTGTTTATCGAGTTTTCGATTTCTGAACAAAATTTCCAGCATTTATGATGACTTCCCGCCCCCGAAGTGTGTATCATTTATACACAAACGATTCCCGAGCAAGCTGGTACACTCACACGAGGATCAAAAAAACATTCCTTACTGTATCCTTGATACTGTCGTGTGCGAGCAGCGATCGTCTGGAGCCATGAATGCATCTTTGAGCACTTTGCATTGGGCTATAATCGTAAGAGGAATTTACGACGCTCTTAATACGAATATAAGCTCCGGCCTTAAACAGGTTTAGTTCTGGACATTCGAGGGAAGTTGCTGCCGTTCCAGGCCGTGGTCTAAAGGAGGCTAGGATTATCGCTGTTTAGATGTCACAAACAAGGATACTGGGAGGCGTTCATTTCGAGCGCAGGTTTGAAAAATGTGGTAAAATTCAAATGATGAAATCATGAAAAGGGGAACCTAAAGTTACAAGTGTATTTTTCATAATGAAGTGAGGGAAATGTTGATGTATTCCTTAATATAATATAGAAAGTGTTATTTAGTGCAAAATCTTTATGTGAAAAGGCCTAATTCCAAATCATGGTGTTGCTGCTTTCTCGGATTTTGACAAACTTTTCTGATATTTCTTATAGGTTCTAGTAAGACATGTTATAGAATACTGACCCTGGAAAACTTCCAATTCTCTTGAATTTGACTTTAATAAAACACAACCTCCATATTAATGTGGGATAGTAGAAATTTCATAGTGAAATGAGGTAATTCCGTGAGATTAGGCAAAATTTTCATCACAGTTTTGTGTGGGAAAATTATTTCCCATTTGCATCTTTTTCTAGCATGAATATGTTTAGGAACAACCCAGTTCCATTATTTTTATTACCAGCTGGAATTTGTCAGTTCCTTTTCCTGAACAAGAACATCTTGATCTGTACCACTATTTAAAAAAAAATGAGTGATGGTGAGAAGACTTCTAAGTTTCTAAACAAAAATGTAGAACAACTTTTGCTTGAAGAAAGTAAACAAACAAAATACATTAAAGCGGCCAAGGGTTGATGCTGATCATTCAACTCTGCTTTACCGATGATCAGTGTGGTGTAAAAGTATTACCAATGAACTATTTGCACAAATGAGTGCTGCAGATGATCAATCCAAAGAAAAAAACCTTTGATAAACTATGTGTTGAGAAATAATAATTATGAATTATGTGAAACGAAATTACAAACAAATTTAAGAAATATGAAAAGGTAAAGCAAATGACCAAGCGGTTAATTTGCACATGTACTTGAGTGTACATTGATTACAACATCGCAGTTGAACGCTTCATTGCGGAGTTTAAAGTGCAGCAAAAATTTAAAACTTCTACGAAACATTCGAATTTTCTGTCACGGAATAAAATTGGAGCTCAACGATTACTTCAGCTCCATAATAATCCCTTACTTAATTCAATGCTCATGTACCTGTGATAATGTTTTTGAAAACAAAGCAGCAAGTTTTTTATCACTTTTCGATGCCCATTGGAAGGCACCTGAAAAACATATTTAAAAACAACTCCTCGACAGGCTTCTTCCAACACGTGAATTTCAACGTTCGAAATACAGGTAGTTAAATGTTGGGTGTGACTACCGTGGAGTTTCGAATCGGACAATTCATTTTATTTCCTAAGGAATTTGCTCAGGAAGTGGCCCGCGGTTAGAAATATTCTGGAACTCGGGAGCCTGCGACACTGTTTCAACCCGCCTCGCACTCGACACAACTCGCCCAGGAGCTCCCCTTCTCTTCGAAAAAAGGCAGCTGGAAGGGCGAGGATGGCCCCGCGAGTTCGACACAACAGTGCAAAAGTATTTTTGTTTAGGGAATTTATCGTGTCCCGTTAAAAAAATAAACTTCTGCCGAAATGTCAAGCACTTTTACCCTTTATCATGGGCCCCGCTCTGCGTCTTTGTGAGGATATGTTTTGCGGAACTTTTGCATTCGAACTGAAGAGAAAGGAGCGGCCCGACTGTGTGAAAAATGGAGTGATTTTGTGGGGTGCAGAAGTTGTGAAAAATCTGTAAGAATAGCAATGCGTTCCGTGACAGAAATGTGAAAGAAAATAAAGATTACTTTAGTAACGTTGATGATGATGGTAATTTTGATGACTAAAACCTTGTTGCAGTCTCATAATTTTTTAAAGTAGTAGTGGAATAGTAGCATCAACAATTTCAGAAAGGAATAACAACTTCAAAAATAATAGCAATAATATCTAAATAACATAGACGGAAATAACAGTAAAGTTAAAGTTAAAAAGTCTCAAATTCAAAAGATTGTCATTTCGACAACGTGAACGCAAAACCAACTGTTTACACAAACAAAATTTCAAGAGTTGTACGCATATGCAACTGTGTTTTAAATTACGTTAGAGGATAAATCTGATATTAGTCGTCCTTGAGAGCTGGCACTTACTCTATTGTTCTAAGTGATCAGATGATGAAATTTTCCGCTCATGTTATGTATATCATTAAATTTAACGCTCGTGCTTTTAAGATGCCCGTTGTGTGCTTAATTTTCTAGATGTGGGCTGAAAGGGGCAGCCCACAGGCTCGGTAGGCAAACTTGACGTACCAAGAATGTTGAACATTCTTTGAGAGAAGTTGCTAGGTACTCTATAGCTCGCTTTTTCCCTTCCCTCTCCAAGTTCACTTCACCAACCATATGCCGTAGTAGGATGAGTGTCTTCAGCGTTACTACGGCCGCACCAATATAAAAGTGATTAACACATGCCGAGTCAGCTGCGTTCTCGTGGAAGAAAGTCTCTAAAATTTTCCATCAATCACCCTTTGATCTGCCGTAACGGGGAAGATTTTTATTCATTCCCATGCATACGTTTGGTCGAAGAACTTTCTTTGGCATGAGATTACTAAAGCAATGCTCAGAGCAGTCATTCTCTCATTTTCCTCGACCTCCACGGATTTCACTTGCAAATCTGACGTCTCTAAATTTGAATAAAATCACCAAATTCTGGGGTAAACAATGCTCAGAATATTCCACACTCGAAATCAACACACAAGACATTACCGACTCAAAAGTATTAAAACGAAAACATTACAGACTCATGGATGAAAGGCATGCAAAATACTACCAACACAAGGAAAACAACACACAAAATACTACTGATGTAAGGAAAAACAACACACACAGAATACTACCATTAGAAAGGAAAACAACTCACGAGACATTACCGTCATAAAATTAAGCAACTCACAAGACATTGTCAAAAAGGTAAACAACACACAAAACATTACCTTCACAAAGGTATAAAGGTCACAAAATACTACCAACACGAAGCCAAACAAAGTACAAAACATAATCGTCACAAAAGAAAGCAGCTCAGTAAACATTAACGTCACGAAAGAAAGCACAGCAAAACGGTCACAAAGAGGTAAACACCCTAATTATTTATAGGACCCTCTCAAGAATCAGCTGCCGCCGTAAGCAGCGCGTCTCCTGGACTAACCGAACTCTTTTAGCGGGGGCAAATCGCGAGCCGTTATTGAGTTCGTCACGTGAATACGAAATTTACTACAATGGAGACCATCGAGTGCTCTGGGTTCTTTCAGACGTTGTTTGTCGTGGAAGTTCTTTAGAGAGTCTGAGTCTCTCATAGTCGCTGGCTCAGTTCTTGTGAGGACGAACAGCAGTTATGCTTAATGGTTAGACCGTGAAGATTTTCAATTGGGTGTGGATGAAAGGGTAGAGAGTTTTTTTGGGACTTGCAGCATGCATGTTGTGCACGCTAGGCAGTATTGAAGCGCAGAGGGGAAAATGCGGTTCAATTGTTTCTATGAAGAAAAATGATTTTAATTGATAATTCAGGGGCTTTCATCCCACCTAGACTTTTATCAAGGTCTATACCTTGACACTCCTAAATGAAGAGTGATGCCTGTTCAGTACCTGTATGTAATCTGAAGTTTTGCCAGTTTTTAAAACCGATTGATGAACGCGCTAAATTACCTGAACACGAAAAACGATATATCACTAATATTTTGTCCGGGGAGCCTATATTCTTTTAGCGAACAGCCAGCAACGGTGTGAATGTATGCCAGGAATGATGTGTTCCCAGCGTGAGGGAACACATCTTACATTGCACATCAGTTGTGCAAATTACACGTAAAATATTCTGCTTTTAAGTCAATTATCCTTTTTCATCGAAAGAAAACTTACGCAGCCACCGAAGACATATTCATCAACGGTAGTCTTCCATTTTTTACCTACTGTTTAAGCAGTACCTGTTATGTAAGTCTACACTGTACGTTGTATTCAAGCTTATCCTAAATGCGTGTACCTCGAGTAATAGAAAGAGTAAAATGTACATGTATTCCATATATTTGCTGAAATTTTGGTGAGAAATCACTGCATTCCAGTACGGTCGCAGCATTACTTATAACTTCAAATGAAGAGAAATATTTGCTGGATGGTTCTAGTGGACTACTCAACGACTGCTCGTTATTTCTCATCTTTGTAGCATGAAATAATATCTAAAGCTTGAAGATGGTTTTGTATAAAAAAATTTTTTGAATGTGAATTAACGCTTGAGTTGACTCTTTATTCGTGGTAAAATCAATGAGTTGTGAACCAGAAATTGAGAAAATCAGATTAAAACTCGACTAATCCACGAAATTACTTGGCTCGTGCTAATAAAAGTGACATTCCTAACTTGGACAGCCCAGCATAGGATATTCACAGCATCCAGTCATCATATCACGACGTAGCGATCTCCCGACAATCGTAACCGACAACAATGATTGTCTCGGTAACTACACGGCCACAATCCCCAATCCCAGCAGAACAACGCTGATTGAACAATCTCTGAAATTACCGTCAAGATTAGGCACTTGAGTTCCAGTTAGGAAGGCCAGTTGTAACTGCAGCGTTGCAGCTGAGCGTCAGTTCAGGGAGCCAGTTACCAGAAGATCAACTTAACTTGATATAGTTGACTTGATCTTCTGAGGATCTTTATTTCCGGTCAGGGGCCGACGAAAATGTAATCACGTTCAGCTTTTTTGGGAGGCTTTATTTTTCATGAGGACGCTAGCCCTCTCTGAGCGCGTGGTGCTGATGCTTCTGTGTATGCAGGAATGCCAATTATTTGAATTTGTTGATTAAAGATTGTAGTTCAATGTTCTGAAAATTAATGAAAACAGTGGATGATTTTATTTATCAACTCACAGATAATTTCTCGGTAGAAAATGCATTGTAGTACATGAAAATGTTCTTAATTATAATTCAAACGTGATAATTTTTGTCCAGGCCACGTTGCACATGCACAGCAAATGCTAAGACACTTTATTGTTTCCAGGAAACTTTCGTAAGAAAGTACCTAGACAAAAGTATATTGACAGAAATTCATTTCAAAATAATACAAAACATTTTTGAGATACGTTACTGATCAGTAATTTTTTACATTGACGTCTGTATTCCACATTTATGCAAAATTTTATTGTTTTTACAGAATACTGGTACAATTTAAGTAATTCTTTATTTCTTAAGAAGCATTCCAACATGTTACACAACTCATTATTCTTATATAAAAATCATTTTAATATCATGGAATTAGATAAATGTAAAATATAAATATTAAAAAAATGAATAATTAATTATTTATTATGAAGCATTCCAACATGGAAATACTAATGAGGTCTCAGTTTATTAACCTGTTCGGAATTGAAATATCCTGCAATGTCGTTCGCTGATGACGATAACTCTGCACGGCCTTATCAACAAAACGGGATGAAAAGAAAAAACAGTTAATGCTTCATTGAATTCATGATGTCGCGAAATCGTCTTCCATTCTACATGAAAGCTCAATAAAGCAAATGTGGAGACCCGCTCTACGTTTCATTGCATCCCCCAGAGATGAGGCAAATAAATGTCAATGGTTTCATAGTTTAAAAATTTGTACGGGGAAAAAATAAAAACTTCACTTCCATTGCTGTTTTCTTCAGCATGATAAAAGATTTTAGAAGAAGGTGTTGTACTGTCTTTCTTCATCTCGAAAACGACATGCACAGAGCTAATCATAAAACACTATAAATACAACATGACTTTCTTAGGGTAAAGCGTTTTACAGACAACAATACGCCGTCAGCCCGTACGTATTTCTGATTGAGGCAATTTAATTTGAAAGACGCTTGGTCTAAGGAAGGTGCGACCAATGAGGTACGTTTTTTCTTGTAAAGCCTCCCCACCTGCAATTGAACCGTTAAAAAACGCAATTTTATTGCTATAATATAAATAAACAAACCATGTTGGAGACAAAGTGATACGTTAAAATGACTCTATTCTTCAACTGTCAATGAATTTAAAAAAATACTTTTAAAAGTGAGCAAAGAACGATGTAAAGTCTGAGGCTCTCCCACTACTCAAACTCATTTACATAAGTTTGCGGTTCATTGAACCCGTCCACTTAGAGGCCGTGAGTGCTTGAGACAGAGTTGGACGAGCACCCAAATGTGATAAACGAGGCTACGAAACACGGTTTGGGAATAGAAGATATTTATTCTTACTTGGTAAGCTATCCTTGAGTTTTCTCATTTATTGGGCAACAACATTAAATTGAAGCACACCAGATGAAGCTCATTCAGCTGAGGCAAGAATTTAACTTTAAAAATGCTTTCATAGTCGGCTAAGCGCTCTATAAATTTTGATATTTCAAAATGCAGCTTTGCTCTCACATTCGCATTCGGAGTCTCAACGAAGCCTTCAGATTTTTAGAGTCCGCCGACGCAAATTAAAAAATTGCAGTCTCGTTAGCCTCGTAAATGGAGAATTATTTGAGGCGGGAGTTGAAGTTGCTTTTAGCTGCACAGGAGGCTGCCATTTTTACAATATTCTCAGCATGTATCTTCGTTGTACATGTGTCGTATTTTATCACGTTCTCTCCTTCATGTCTCATGTTCCTTCGTTATACATGTGCCATATTTAGTCATGTTCTCGTTGTGCATGTGCCATATTTTGTCCAGTCCCATCGTTCATGCGTCATATTCCTTCGTTGTACATGTGTCATAACTTGTCATGTTCCCTCGTTCATATGTCATGTTTCCTCGTGTTTCTTCATTCTTCGATATGTGTCATGTTCCCTCGTTCATAAGTCATGTTTCTTCATGTCCCTTCATTCCTTGATTTGTGTTATGTTCACACGTTCCAGATGTGTCATTCTTTGATCAGGATTCGAATGAGCAAACAGAAGAAAACATTGTAAGAAAACACCTGTTAACTGCATTAGTGAGGTCAAATTTCGACCATCGATAAGCTTTTAGTAACAGGTCTAGACAAACCTATAGTATCAGAAACGAGTTCCGAAGCCACATTTTTAATTCTGAACAAACCCGCAAACAGACAATGCACGTTTGCTGACAGCCATACACATAGAAC
Source organism: Orchestia grillus (assembly GCA_014899125.1). Lineage (NCBI taxonomy): Eukaryota > Metazoa > Arthropoda > Malacostraca > Amphipoda > Talitridae > Orchestia > Orchestia grillus. Next base: position 9,281 of record VOMN01072193.1, on the reverse strand, counting down.
TCTAGATTGCTAAGCTGGTTTTGTATCAAAGATTGTCTTGATTGTGAGCCAACCTTTGAATAGACACGTTATTCGCGTTAAAATTACTGAGTTGTAATCCAGAAATTGAGCATATCTGATCAAATACTGGACTGATTGAAATAGTTGTTTTGTTTGTACTGAAAAAGTGGTATTTTCGACCTCGGTAGCGTAACGTAAGAAGTTCAACGCATTGTACGCGTGCGCACGTTGTACGACATCTCGGCCCACACAACATTTATGGCCCACACAACTCGGCCATAAATCGCCCCTTCAGTTTTGCAGTCATTTTCCGTGAGCAGTTCATCCTATTTTTGTCAGTAGAGAAGATAATGGCGGCCTCGGGATGAATTGAGAGCCTGGGCATGTCTCCACTGGGCACTGAATTACCTACTCCCTGGTCGAGTATTTCAAGAATTTTTTGGGAGGGTTTGTCTGTACATAACTCACTCCCTGATTGAATATTTCACGAATTCTTTGGAAGGGTTTGTCTCTACATAACTCACTCCCTAGTTGAAAATTTCACAAATTCTAAAAAGGGTTTGTCTCTACATAACTTATTCCCTGGTTGAATATTTTACAAATTCTTTGGAAAGTTTGTCTGTACATTCAGAAGCCCCCTAGCATGGAAGCATCTCGACAGAGCAGAACACCGATTGTGTGCCGTCTTAAGATGAATTTATTGAAAAAAATTTCAAACCAACGCACGTAGCGGAAGATAAATAACCGCTAAAATAACTAACAACTTTCATAAATAATGAGCGACCTTCGTAAAATAATAAGCGACCTTCACCTGCACTGCGCAAGGTCTACTGTATCATTTACTACCTGCAAGTTCTCCATAACAGTTTATTTTACAACTCTATCTACAAAAAATTGTGAGTGAATTCAGTGAGAAAAAACATTTTAATGCTAAATCATTCGCTTATTTTTAGTTTCGAAATGATTATTTTGATATTCCATCATTTGTTACCCTAATTCTACCATCAGCAGGAGCTCGACAAACGTACAACACATTGATTACTGGACGATATAAGCATTTGTCTGTGGTAGCTGATGTTGGGAGGGCTACTACTTCCAATTTTCTTCAACTCAAAAAGCAACGCATGACTCAAAACTTTCAGGTGAAAGTAGTTTATTACCGAAAATTTCGACCAAGAAATTCCTTAAACCCTCATCCGTACTGAAGTTTAAATCCACATAGTTTTAATGTCCCACAATTGTAGGCATGGGGAGTAGATCATTCGCAAAAAGTGTTCAAATATATCAGAGCGTTTGATTTGAATATTTTCTGGAAAATTTCAAGGCTAAGACTTTCTTTTTTCACTAATCATAATGATTATCGTACGCAGTGTGTTTCCGGTATTTTCGTGTCCGCTAATTTCAAATCATGTTTTTTACGTGATGTGGCCACCCACACGTTACCGTAAACCAAACGATATGGATATTAATCTTTGCATTTTTTTATTTTTCCCTCCTTGCTCTCAGCGGGGACGGGCACCCTCAAATAAATACCCGGATCTGCCCGCTTGACGTCGGACATTTCCGTGAAAAATTCGAGTGCTCGCCAAAGGGATTAACCCGGACACAGCTTTTTTGTAGAGGATAAATGGACCTTCGCCGGAGAGCTTACAGAAAACAGCTATGCATAGGCACCTTCCCCTGCCGATGCCGTCATACATGGGTAAAAACCCTAAAAGTTTCAGCACTTTTCCAAAAACTAAATGCATAAAAAATTAATCAATAAGTGTTTGGAGAATTATGAATAGTGTCTGGGTTAACATATATGAACACATGAACAAGAACCCCATCAGAAAACGATGACTAAAATTGAATTCAAAATTCAGGAAACGTTCACTGATTTGCTTTTATTCAAATGTATAGAACATTCGAGGTCTCTCTGTATTGCGTGATCGGCCTGATGCGTAGAAAACATCAAATATTCAATTGCAGATATAAAATGGCCAAGTTTGAGCACGTGAAGGTGCGATGCTCTCCGCTTGATTGGAAATATCACACACGGAGCTCCACGTTCCCCGTTCAATCCTGTCCCCCCCAGGGGGACGGCTCCACGCTGCGGCATTTATTGTTGCCTCAACGGCATCCCCAATATTGGACACGTACGGACCGGGGAAGGTCTCGTTTTCTCAATCTTATATTTAGCGATGAGGCTTCTGATGACGCTGTGCCGGAGACTGTGCTGTGTCATCCAAACTTTCTCGCACCCTCAGAGGGGCTACGTGCGTGACGTGGGATGCGTTACTAAATTTTAAGCATGGAATGCAACATTCAATTGACCGATGCCGTGCTAGAATTGCCTCAGTAAATGAATTTTGACCATTACTTTACATCGTTTCCCCCTTTCCAAGCCCGTAATAAGCTTGATCAGGAGGAAAGACAGCGTCGAAAATTTGTGGGAAATGGATTCACGGAAAATACATGAGCGTTAATTAATGGTCGTTGACGAAGGCCCATGCATTTACCGTACGTATTTTTTCAGCTTTAAAAAGACCGCCGTTAAATTTATATTCTGTTTTTAATGAGATTATTGAAGTATTTGATGCACATGTTAGTTCTCCAGGGACAAACCAGGTAGAAACCAAAGAAGGAAAACAAATAGTCCTGGCAGAGCTACCTCTTTTACCGGGAAGTTTGTTACAGACGTATGATCCTAAATTTGATTCCTTTTACCGATGAAGCGAATCGAATTCCATCAACTGAATAAAGTTTGATTCGAGCAATTGACCATCACAGGCTCAGGGCTATGGAAGCTCCTAGGTCGCATAATTCAGCGGAGAGAAATGTTTTCAAAAAGAGAAATACGGAGCGCTCGAGTGAAAGCGAACTCGAGGGGCGCGCACTCGATCGAATTAAATTTGCCTTTGCCCCCGACAGGAAAAGTTTAGGGCAACTGACCAGGAACATTTGAATTCAAATTAAAATGAGTTTGGATTTGTACTCTCAGGTGTACCTAAATTCAATGTTTTTAGTCAAATTTGGATTGAACATTTTATGAATAAATCCGGTGATCAATTTAAGTTTTCCATGGGGTATGGAGACTGCAATCTTGGAATTGAAACCGCTAACCAACATTTGACAATTCAATCGAACGTAAATTAAAATGAGTAGCGAATATAGTTATTTAAAATCACGAATACATATTTCATCCCTCCACTTGACTGGTCAAACTCTCAGAAATTTGATGAGACTTGCACGCCAAATTTACCAATAAAATGACAGGAGAAAGATACCGTTTTAAAAAATATATTTTTAAAAAGCTGTACAAGGAAGAATTAGAATTTTCTCTCCAAGTTTCGGACTTCAATATTCCTTTTACTTTTAAATAAATCAATAACGTTTTGAGTGCCGTGCACAAACCAAGAAACGAATAATTTTCGTCGATTGTGAATCCAAGAAAATTCCTCTGGTACAATAATGACAAAATACACAGTAATTAGGCGTCAGGTAAGTAACCCGTGAATGATTTATTATAGGATTCATTTCGATTTTTAAATCTTCCTCGTTTGCATAGATCATATTCATCCAGCAGTTGAAATTAAATTAACGAAAACGCCACACTAAAGCTCACTGATGTTCGCTTATTTAATTACGAATGAAATTCTTAAATAACAAACGAGTGGAAGGCGCCTAATTAGGCAACTGTAAATTTGATACAGCGAATTGGCGCGCACGGCAGCGTTCCTCTGCTGCGAAGTAACACAGACGGAGTTTATTTCCAGCTTGTTGATTAACAGTTCACGTGCAATGAAACCTTACGAAAGATGCAAAGAGTGCAACGTGCTGCCACGCTCTCAGGTGATTAAAGCTACGCCGCTAAAGCATCGTGAAAATGAAATTCAAAACAAATACGTAGTTCATAGTATCTGTAGCCCCGACTCAAGTAAGCCTTTTAGCCAACGTTCTGTTCTGTTATAACCTTGGTTAGTTTGAACCCAGCCTTTGGAGGGATGCTGAACCATTCTATTTCATAATAATAATAATAATGATAATAATAAGAATAAATATGATCGTTGTGAAAAAAAAGCAAAAACCGTTAAAATCATCGAGGCTGCAGTGCCCTACAACTCACAAATTTCTGAAAAAGAGGAGGAAAATAAGAAAATATGAAGACCTTCGCACTGAACTTTTCAGAATTTGGCCGATGAAGGTGGAAATTGACCCTATGGTTATTGGAGCGTGCTGCGCTAAACCTAAGGGCTTGGAGATGTTCGTAATATAGATTGAGCGCAGCTTTCATCCAGGACTACAACAAAAATCCGTGCTATTGCGGACATCGAGAATAATTCAGAGAACGCTTGGAGCCCCAGGTGGCGGGAGGTGACCCGGCACTCAAGATCTCACCTGGCCTCCCTAGCACTCGGCAACCCTCTCCGATACGCTGGCCGGCCAAGCACGGGATTTCATAACTTTTTCACAATACAATGCAATTTGGTTGTTGATTACATTAGTTAAGGTCGGGAAGTAGAATTAATTTGCGTCATAAATCTATTCTTACTACGAGTACTCAGCATAATTTCAGAGCTGGATTCATATGAACGACAAAACGTACGCGAAAAATGACTTCAAATATACGACAGTTAGCCTAATTTACCGTTTAAAGTAGGACATCAAAATCGGATGGTCTTGTCCGTGCTTGCAAAAGATGAAGACTTCTAAATGTTTACAAAAATGTTTACAAATGTTTACTTTCACTTGTAGCGTGTGGGGCTTTCATCTAACATCCAGAAATTCATGTTTCATGAATAAGAACTCATTTTGAAACTGGGTTACAGGTTATCATATTATCAGGAGCAAATTTTGGACCAAACCATGTATTTCTCAAATTCATCTAATTACATTCAGTTACGAAGTTATTTCAGTTAAATTCAGTCTGTTAATAAAAAAAAGATCAACTGAAAAATTCAGTCGATAAATACTTGCAAAACACATTTGCAAGAACGATGCCCCTTTTTTTAGGGGTAAAATGACCCATCGGTGAGTAAAGTCTCAGGAAACATGTCGATTGTCTCCTTTATATTTACCAATGAATATAAATAAATAAATTTTAATTTCAGCTAATATTCGTGTGAGATCAGTGAAGCAAAGCAGCGGATTCCTTCATTAGTTACACATTATAGTTCCGGAGCTTTAATTTGACCAACCTTGCCGGCGCTATCGCGCAAATGCACATTTTATTAAGTTCGATCTTCTGGAGTGGTTATCCTCGGAGAACGAGTCGCAGGTATGAAAGTACAAAAGGAAATGGAGATTAAACATGCTCAGCCAAACAGCCAGAGATTGAGGCTCTGTTAAGGCTACACAACGTTCCAACACCCCTGATGTTTGAGATCATATAACTCAAGTCATAATGCAAAACCCAGCCGGACGTTTCCCCCTCCCATCGATAAATTAATAAAATAATCGGTAAACCCCAAAATGCTTGAGTGGCCATGATCGTAGATAATTATAGACAATCGGGCGAATAAGCAAGACGTGGATTTAGATCGTCTGCTGCACGTCGATGGAGCTCCTTGGCGCTGCGGTTGCGCTATCAGCTCTCAAGTACTACTTCTAGCGCTCGACTTGCGGCTACGTTGACGGATTTTAGTGGAACCACGGAGTGCTTCCGTTTGGAAAAGAGATTTGGCCCAAAAGTTCTCCCGACACTCACGCGGCAGAAATGTTAAGGCATTTAAAACTCAATGTTTTACTGCAGGTCAACTCTGTTAGTATTAATAAAGCTTCTTTTTATGGATGCACAGAGACCACCCCTGACAGTGTTCCGTTGCGCAAGAGATCTTTACGATGTTCGCCGGGAGGCTACTTTGAGTATTGTAACCTATATACTGTTATACCTATATGTAACCCCGTTAGGATGACTATCAGTCTCGATTTAATTTTGTTTTAGAGAAACAATTCAAATTGAACTGATAGGGCGTTACTATCAGTTCAGATCATATAGGGGCTGTGAAATACAATAACTTACTTTGGGGTACAACAACGTAAATTTCAAAATAGTACGATGTCATTGCGCTATCTGAATAAATCCGCGTCTTCTGACTTGTACGATGTCATTGCGCTATCTGAATAAATCCGCGGACGACAGAGGCAACTCAATTTCCACTGTCAATTCCGAAGGTTGCCCAGGAAATATGTATTTATGTATGAAATCTAGTGATTAAAGTTACAGTTTCAGCCCAATATCCAGACATTCCTGTTTCACAAATGAGAACTTATTTTGAAAGTGTGGTGACAGATTATCATATAATCGGTAGCAAATTTTTGACCCAATCATATTTTGCTTGAATTAGATGGGTGTTGTTAGATTATTAGAAAAATCAAAAAGAATGTAACATTAGTAAACCCTGTAGCTTCAATAGTACAGGTTTCATTTTCATACATCAATTAACCCTACAAAAACGTAATTCATTTTGAACACAACTGCTTAGATTTGTGTGAAAAACTAAGCAGTTTTTAAAATGGGACCGTATGGTACCACCCATACTTACAGAGGTAAAATATAGTTCCCAACCCAAATAAACTTTCAAAGGGATACTAAGGTCATAGTGATAGTGCCTAAAGCCCCGACTTATACGTTCTCGTATGTCAACTAACTGTTCTTTTATAATAAATGGATATTATTTCAGTTTAAACTACTTCTTATAATATTTGCTACCTATATTGTTTATAGATTAACAATAACAAATTGACTATTCGTTGTCAATGAAGAGATCGTCGGCCTTGTCAGCTTCATGTTATTACAACGTTTGAGTAGTTTGAATTCTAAAGAGAAATATCGCAATTAAACTTTACCATGAACAATTTGTTATAGAACTATGATCATAAAAATCAGCTCTATAAAATTTCAATCACTCCTTCAAGGACCATTCTGACTTGAGAAACTGATCTCCACTCATGCAGTATAACTCAAACTCGAGAATCTCGACTCTGATCAACAATGAAGTCACATTTATTCCAGGAAATTTACACTCTAGGAAGACGTTGAGAAACAACCTAGTGGTCCCTTGAGGCCCTACAGCGCAGCCTGTAGCAGGACACGGCTTTGATGCTTCAATAACAAGCCTCGGTGCTAACGTAGGAGTAAAATTAAGTAAGATATTGTGACTCAATGAAGTCGAGTCTGTCAAAGGTGTCGCCGAGTTCCAGGAAAGTCAGCTCGATTCAATGGGTGAGATTGATCAAGGGACAAATCTCATAACTTGTGTTGAAGTTATGTGCCCATTGGAGAATTCTGCTAAACTGCACTCAAAAAAGTTAGATGTAACGCTTAAGTTTCCAGAAATCACTCGGGACTAATGTTCATCTCCAGACTTAGAATTATTTTTCAACAATTTCATGCCGGCTACGTGGACTTCATGAATAAATTACATTAATGGGATGGCAAACAAATTTCCAAAAACTCACTTCAGAATTTTACGAATGAATTAACTTACAGGCTCTTCGTTTTAATCGGTCGATTAGCAATGGCTGAATACAAGCTACCAATGATCATACTTTGAAGCGTCATTACGCACACAAAAAGTCACAAGATTTATTTTGCAAACGAGACTCTTGAGCAACAATGTCTCGAAATAAGTTGATATACCCGTGTGATATTTATCGCTAGAATAATTTGTGTTCACATTCTCGGAACGGAGCTCACGACGTGCAGGTCTTGCATAGGTGCAATATGAGAACAAAACGAAGCATGCGATAGGGCTCGAGTCGCTCACGCTAGACTAAAGTTCCACTAGAAATCCATTTTAAAGTTGCCAGCCGGTCTATCCAGAGCCGCTGTGAAATAGATTGTTTTGACCTTTGTACTCAGTCTAATATCCAGCACGGAAAAATAATCTACGCGAACAACTGTTCTTTTGTTCAATCGAGTCCTAGCTCCAGCAATATTTGCATGCAAATCGAGCTGGAGGACGTGCTCCTCCGCTCTGATAAAAATAGAAGAAATGAAATCGAAATAGAAATCCTACGCTCTAGAGTCAGTTATTAGAATTCCGTTTTTAAAATTATAGCTCGATCGAGCCGAATTTTTTCTAATCATCGGCGTAAGTTTACTGTTTAAGCAGCGTTGATTTTGGCGCATTTTCACAAAAGACGAGCACCAAAAGCAAAAAACCAAGGCCGCTGCTAATTATTAGAGACATGCTATATGAAAGTATGTGAAAAGTGAATTTGCTGTGCTGTATTTCGTAAACTAGTCCGTGGACAACACATTAAGATTCTGAGGAGCTTTTATTTGAGATTTCTTGAGTTGCGATATTATGTGAAACATATATATCTCCTTTTTAATATTGCTTTTTGAAAGTCGGTTGGAATATTTGTTGAGGCATATGTCAAGGTGTAGAAGAAATTTTTGGCGTAGAATATACAATAAAAATAAAAATAGGGCGACCTTAATATCTTGTTGACAGAATTTTCTCGACACTGCCTCATGTGCCGCGCAAGTGCAAGTGGGACGTACATAGGCCCCCACCCATACACATTCAACCTGACTATAGGAAATTCGGGGGTTTTACATGAAGATGTAGACTGTCGGTAATCGTTAGCGCTAATGAGATGAAGAATCTTATTTACAAATTTATTGACCATCAAAAACGGAGAATCAAAAGATAAAAACGCTGAACAATAAGAACGTTAATATTGGAAATCAAAAATAAGAACCAAAAGATAATGACTCTGAATAATAGTAGAATTGACTTCCATATCTCCATTAAAGGACGCATTTCTCGACTCCAGCTCACCCGAAATCGTTACTGAAATTGTGCTTGAAAATGCATCGAATAATTTGAATCGTGATTTGCGCTTGTAATGTGACCAGTTTTTGTCGTGTTAAAAGTTATTTGGCTCTCAGCTCAGCACCCAGGAATAGCACAACTATATACGTTTCTTCATCCACCTAGCAATAGCCGCTTTTTTGAGAAATAGAAGTTACTGACAAAATAAGAGGCATCTCAGTTCTCTCGGTCAGGATGCTTTCTTCGAGCATTTTGTGGAAGTATGAAATATATTACCACTTCGTTTTCTATATGCATTGACGTCCTCTTTTTATCACCCAACTCTCCCATATGTATTACCACCCACCTATTATCACCCAGCCCTCCAATGTCTATTATCACCCCCTCTTTACTATATGTATTACCACCCGTCGATGATCACCCCCCTCTCCTATATCTAATACCACCCATCGATGATCACCCCCCTCTCCTATATCTATTACCCCCATCCATTACCCCCACGCTCAGCCAGTA
>VOMN01072191.1:0-17452 GCA_014899125.1 Orchestia grillus | reverse complement strand
TTTGACAACGGGGGCGGAGGCCCCACCCGACTTGGGCTGGGGGGAGGTGCTCTTGATGAAGGGCTTGGGGCCCTCACGCAGCGAGGGGTTCTTGTGGGTCTTCTGGTCGTCCGACACCTGCGGGGGGGGGTATTACTGGGGGTGGTGGGGTGCTGCGTACAGCATGCACGGAGAGACGTACCAGAGCAGAACACATTGGTTAGTTTGAAGCTCTTTAGCCACATGGAGTGAGAGCCAAAGACAGCGCAGGTACGGCATCAGTCTATTTCTGTGTATTAGATCTGAAATATTTTGGTAGCTTTCATTTGTTCACGATAAAAACTTGCTTATATAGTCAACAGCCGTCCCTGCATACGGACGTGGACTAAAATTTGTTTTCGACTTTGTGAGCAACGAATTTTCTCATTGACTATTGGGAACAGTGAAACATGGAGGAAGAAAGAAATAAAATATTAAATTAAAGAAGGTACAAGTGTATTAATATATAGGTACTATGTAGACTTCCCGTAGCCCGTTGGGTCACTATTAAAGTCGCGTTCTAGCCTCTAAAGATTTTTCTTCTTTATTTCCTAACGAACATCCACAGTAAAAAAAATCATTCTTTCACTTTAGTCCCAATGAACCGTAGCCATGATACGGTGGAAAACCCTGATTGAGTTACTGAGAGATGAGCTTTGAATTCCAGCTTCATGTTATTACTGGAGAGTGTGCACGGTTACAAACACTTATACAAGATAATCAGAGTATTATTAGGTTGTCCAGAAAAGACCGATTTTTAAAAGGAAGAAAAAGGTAAATAAATATAAGCCACTACATCTTTAACCAATCGAATATCAAACATTTTATTGCACAATGAGTCTCCTTCTTCCCTTTAACTTGAAAATACCCTATTAGAATTACGGTGACTGCATGGCAAAAAATTCATCAAAGCATATTTTCAAGTCATCCAAAGAATTAAAATTTTTACAATTAGGACTATTCTGTTGAGACCTGAATAAGTAGAAATATGAAGGAGCAACATCTGTTGCATATGGATAGTGGGGTAACACACCCCAGCCAAGCTGAAGTCGTTTAGGTCTGGTTTCTAAAGAAACGTGTGGTCTCGCATTATCCTGATGAAAAACAACCATTTCTTGTTGGCCAATTCGGGATGTTTTTCTTGAATGCTACTCTGAACTCGTCCGGTTGTGAGTAGTATTTCTCAGAATTAATGGCCTGGTTACTTGGGAGAAGCTCATAGTACAGAATTCCTGGCCAACGCTTCCGTTCCGGAATTCTGTTTTATGGCTGCTACACCAGACGCGAAGCAGAACTTTCTTATGGTGAAAACCCGCCAATAGCGTGGCCAAAAGAGGCTCAAGTCGCTCACTCCAGGATCGTTTTCTTTGAATATTTCGGTAAATAATCCATTTCTTATCTCCTGTCACAACTTGCTTTAAAAAATGCGCGTTTTCTTTCCGTTTATAAAGCAAATCAGAGATAGAAATACAATCCGAAAGGTTCCTCTCACAGAAGTCACGCGGCAGCCAAGCTTTACCAGGTGTTCATAAAGGGGAGATTTTGATAGGTTGAGGCTTTTACCCAATCTTCGAGTCGTGCAATGTGAATTATTCTCAATGAATGACTTGATTTAATCACTATCTGTAGAGGACGGTCTGGCTGATCGCTTATCAACAAGGCTACCATTTTGAGCTCGGAACCTCGCCAGCCACTTCCGTACCGTTCTTTCGGATAAAGAATAATCACCGTCAACTTCGCATATTTCTTTGGTTGCCTGTGAGGCATTTTTTCCTTAATGGAAACAAAAAAGCACCAAGTGCTGAAAATAAATTATTTTTACCTCCCATTTCAAAGGATAACAGAATTAACACAGGTTACAGGATCCCAAACCTTCTTCCACGAAAACATAGCTTGAACACTGCTTTAAATGAAAGTGAAGTCAAACCCTACTTTCCTAACCCAATCACGTCGTAAAATAAGTCGAAAACGAACAGCTCAAAACCGGCACGAACCTTCCTGACTACCCAATATTCTCGACAAAAGCGAAATAAGAAGCGCAATAAGGCCACCTTCTTGAGGGTGGAGGTGATGTCGAGGCCCTTGTTGATGTCCTGGAAGAGCTGCGCCGTGGGGTCGTCCTTGATCACCTTCGGCTCGAGCTTCACCATGGGGGGTGGCGGGGGCACGCCCCCTGCACAACACCAACACACCGTCACACCACGTCACGTGGTCTTTGTGGTCGCTCTGTCCCAGCTCGTATTAATGTAAAGCAATGAAAAGCTTCCTTTATTTCTTACGCAACTTCGCTTCTGTTTTATAGCTGCTACTGCAGGGTGTTCACAAAAACCGGGCCCCTGTAAATCCTAAATAAATATTATATTTTTTAAAGTAATGATTACAAACTATGTATCATTGGAAAGACAAAATTTGGGGAATTTTAGAATTTTTGATTACGTTTCAGAAATAACACTTAAAAGATGATTCCCATCCTGCGCAAAACATTCTTCACACCTTTCTTTCACACTGGGCATAACATTTTGCAACGTGGCACGACCAACATTGCTGATTTCTCATCGAATATTATTTTTTAGTTGATTGATATTTCTAGGGTTGTTTCTGTTTATTTATCATTTTAAATAACCTCATAGAAAAAAATCCAGCGGAGAAAGGTCTGAAGATCGCGTAGCCCATTCAAGAGGGCCGCTTCTTAAAATTAATCTGTTTGAAAACAGTTTCTTTAAATGAGCGATATTGGCATTTGCTGCATGAGCTGTAACTCCATCTTGTTAGAGCCAATAGTCTTTCCTATTATTTGCACAGATAAGTGGGATTAAAAACTCGTAAATCATCGTCAGATATCGATTTGCATTTACTGTTGCAGCCGCCCTGTGCACTGTTGCGCTAGGCTCCCGGTTGATTTCTTTTCCTCGATGCTACTATTTTCCCACAAATTTTCAACACATCTTCTTGTTACTTTTTTGATGGCGAATTGCGTGAGTGAAATCTTGCACAAAATTTGCTTTTTGCATGGCTGTAACAACAGCAAATAGTGAATTGTTCACTGATATAAACGAGTTTTTTTTAGTCCAGGTATCCATTTTAAGAGGTGGAGTTGTGTGCTTTTACTGTTTTTATATTGCCACTTATCATAGATACAGTCATAAATGAATTATTTTCAAAATTTTCTCTTTCCAATGGCATATAATTTTTAATTATTACTTTAAAAATAAATATTTATTTACGACTTTCAGGGGTCGTCTTTTCTGAAAACTGCGCAGTATATTAAAAAAAAGGATATATTAACCAAAAAAGCCAAATTCATGTATAAAAATGGTTCTTTTCTTCATTTTATGTAGGTGTAAAGAAATGGGAACCGACAGCCCTGACCTCCAAGAAAAAGACAAACGCAATATTATCACACAACTACAACCATACAGCGGAGTGGCAGCAGGAGTAGTGGTGAGACAGAACTTACAAGCGTCAGGGACTCGGACTAGCAGCGCCAACACAGCGTGGCTCTGACGCTGGGGAGTGGTTGTAAATTATGGTTGGTGTAGAGCGTTGGGTGCAGTGGNGGGGGTCACAGGCTTAGATGGAGAGGGAACGACGCCTGGGAAGTACACACATACAACACACGCTGTCTGCACCATCACATCCCCAAACAACACGAGATGAAATGGGTTGGGGCTAGCTCACCAAGGAGCAGGGGCTTGCTCACCAGGAGGAGGGGGAGGCGGGGCGGCCACGGCTGCTCCCCCTCTGGGGTTCCACGACACCCCCGTCGTGTGGTGCTCCTTGATGTAGTCGCACAGCTCACTGAACACGCTCGTGTACGCCTGCACCCACTCCACGTGCAGCTTGTCCTTCTCTCTGCGCACACACACGCAACATGTTACACGTGCCTTCACCCTCTAGTGACGACTCTCTTTATATTACGTCTGGAAAGTTTCCTGCGATGATGCTGCTATTTTCCTAAGAATAATAACACTTAGCGGGAGATCACATCCCAAACAAAGCAAGTAACGGCAGCTTATAGTCACATATTTGAACAAATATCCTAAATTGTACCCTGAAGCTGATCAGTCGTTCACCTCAATGAGCTTGTATCCTAGATACTCAAAACACCGCCAGCTGTGCCCTGAAGCTGATCAGTCGTTTACCTCAATGAGGTTGTATCCTAGATACTCAAAACACCATCAGTTGTGCCCTGAAGCTGATCTATTGCTCAAATAAATATGATGTAGGTTCATTTTGTAAATAAGTACAACATGAAAAACACCAAGCGCATTGATCATCCACGCGTCCATAACGGAAAAATAAATCAAAATACTATAGAGAAAATTATCGCATCTAAAATGCGATTTCGTTCTTAAGGGACGAAGCAGCAGCAATACTGAGACATGCACACAAGTGTACGAGCCACAAACGTATTTGCTAGCACCTAAACAGCGAGTTAGACGATGTATGCTTGGCATTTTAGGTCATACGTGAGCTAACGTCCATAAAGTTTAAAAATCAGCTCAAATTTTTACGAGCCAAATACTACAATATCAACTTGCATGTGTTTTCAGTGACCAATTTTTGCGTTAAATCTTTTTCTAATTATAGATAAAATTTTCCTTTTGCTCTGCTTTCTTCGTTTATGTATTAATATCGTCTACGTTCATCGACGTACGTCGAGGTTCATCTCGAATAACTGACTCACTCTATTGAACCCAATATAGCCGGATTGCTACATACACACGTACGATTGCAGTTAGTTTCCGTGCAAACCTGAATGCATCCCAGTTGCATACACAATACATATAACTGCAGCTAATTTCCACACAAAGCTCAATGCATTCTTATTGCATACACAATATATACGGGGTGTCCCACAAAAAAGTACATCGGAGTTCAAGTTGATATGACTGCAGAAATATTGTTTTTTTTATCCATGCAACTGGTAGCCTAAATACCTGTTCGAATAACAGGTTCGAATAGTCGTATAACATGTTTGTTACAGAATTGATTTAGCTATAATATTTCCGTAGTCATATAAATTCGAACTCAGATGTACTTTTTTTGTGGGACACCCTGTATGACTGCAGCTAGTTTCTTTGCACGCAGCCTTACCCCGCGCTGGGACCCGCGTCCGAGAGCGACCGACCTGAAGTCCTTGAGGACTCTGTTGGTGTAGAAGACGGCAGCGTTCATCATCTCCCTGCAGTACTGGGAGGGCGCAGGCTCTACCGCCACCCAGCTCAGCCCCGGGATGCTCTCACTGACGGCGCTCAGGTGGTTGAATTGCGGCGACGTGCGCTTCTTCTCCCTGAAGCCGATCACCTCCTGGATCTGCTTGCCCGTCGCCTCCAGCACCTGCACACAGGGATCACACTTTGCAGTGGGCGTGGTAGAGATTTCCTAGAGCTTCAGGGGCTAGGGCTCTGTCGTGCCCAACGTCTCACAATTTAGAGGCCAGTCTATCGTACACCTCACCACTCAAGAGCATTTAGATTTGACACCTTTTAAGTTCTGAACATATACAACTTGGCTCGAGTTCCAAGAGTCTCGATAGTCCTCTAGCGCAGAAAACGTTGATGGTATTGCAGTTCAGGGACAATTTTGAGTCCGGACGGAGGTGTCTCCGTAGTACTAAAAAAGGGTTACAAAAGCTGCTTGTGACTTTGCTGTTTGCACAGTCACATAGAATAAAAACCATGAACTGTAGCTACAAGGAAACACAAAAAAAAAACGAACAAGTTTCACATCAAAAAAGACAGCTTTCAAGCACGAGTTGGTTAGACCTACACCAAGTGGTAATTCAACTATTTAATACATAGGGATTCAGATCAGATTTAGTATTATTCTTTTGTTTCAGGTGCAACAAATCCACATTATTTTTCAGGTTCAATTTTCTTCCACAGACCTCATTAGACTTTAACAGGCATTTGACCTCGGCAGCTTTAGGAGCCAATAACCCATGCCATTTTCTCAACATTCCGACATTATTTTCCTTCAGTACACTCGTCAGAATTTCGTTGTGACATACGAACGGCAGTCAAAAAGAGCTCAGGTAAATTATTTTAAAAAAGTGTTTTCCAGAAGAGCATGATTCCTTTCCTACACAAGGTCTACCAGCATTTGTACGAGTACAGAGCAACAGCCTGTATTTCTAGCAGTGAATGCATCTTAGTGGAATTCCTGAGGCTGCTGAAAACTAAAGAATCGATTCAAGGAGTTTTCTGAGCACTTCTCAACTACCTTCAGTAGCAGGTCCTGCCTTAAAAGTAAAAACCATCTTTAAGAGGAGGTCCTGCCCCAGGAGGACGGCCCCCCTTCAGGAGCAGGTCTTACTTCAGCAGGATGACTCACCTTCAGGAGCAGGTCCTGCCCGAGCAGGATGACTCACCTTCGGGAGCTGATCCTGGGACGGCTTGGAGCTCTTGGAGGCCATGACGAGGAAGGCTCGCTGGGTCCTGAACGCAGCCTCCACCAGCTTGGCCATCTCGGCCACATCACTGCCTGCATCACATACTGCGTCGTTACATCTCTGGTATTGTTACACCAGTGGCATCACTAATAGTAGTCATATTAACAGCATCATTAGTGGCATTGTTACATCCCTGTCATCACTAGTGGCATTGTTACATTCCTTGTATTGTAAAATTATATTAATGGTGTCAGTAGCGGGATTTTATCAGTTACATTAATGGAATCATTAGTGGCATCGTAAAATTATGTTACTGGCATCACTAGTGACATTATTACAACATTCTTTGTGTCTGCAGCAATAATGATGCACATCAGAGCATCCTGTTCTCAAAAGGGACACCGCAGATTCCCTCATTTCTAAACACCAGGAAAAGCAAGAAAGTGCTAACAAGGAAATGTAGTTTGAAATTTGAGTACAAATTAAAAATACTTTTGATACTACTAAGACTTTAAATTTAGCAATAAAAGTTTCAGTGATTGAATTAAAACCTTGACCGTTCTTAATAGTAAAGCTAGGGACATACCACCCATTAATAACCTTGCTCCTAGCCCTCCCCAGCTTTTCCTTAGGAGTCCCAGTCCTTCCCTAGCAGCCTCAGCCTTTCCCCATCAGCCCGCTGGCACAACACACCCACCGATTGCATTGCTCTTTTCCAGGAAGGTCTTGAAGGGGCCCGAGAGGAGCGTGTCAAACGCCACCACAAATGGCACAGTTGATTGTTCTGCAAACGAAATTCTTTTAGAATACAAAGCCACAAATTTAGATTCTTGATGGGTCAACAACATGACATGGCTGTGGCTATCATTCTGTAAATCATGGATGGAAGGCAGAATTTGCTTAAGTAGGCATAAAAGATGTAGGCAAACTATGGATGAGATATGAAAAGAAAGCATACTGGTAAGTCATTACCACAGCTGCATGTCTGTATCATTCTGAGAGAGGCATTGACAAATGTAGGGTAGAATATTACTGCAAAATGCATAAAATGAAATTACCATTCACAGCAATTTTTTCCACACTGCAACTGGAATTTTCTCTCATAAACTCAAGGTTGGAAACAAAACAACTCAAACAAAAGAACAAACAAGTTGGAAAGCTACACAAGATATGTAAAATATAAACAAAGGGCTAAAACTTCACATGGAAGAACAGCAACCAACAAACCAATTCAGAAACTCAAAAATAGAGATTCAAAGATCAACAGAAGTTGAACATAAAATAAGGTGGTTTGCATCATAACCAAACAAAAGGAACAACAGACAAATTTGACGTGTTGGCCATGATTTCTCCATACAGGTAAAATTTCATGTCAACAAATATCTCTGTTTTGAGTCATAAAAAACAAGGATTTTGTTTTCACAAATTTTGTTATCCCATTCATTCTCCTTCTAATCTAAACTAGCTTATTTGAGTAATGAACACAAATTTCATGAACACTTGAAAATTTGTATTCTTATGTGTTAGCCCTTTGGTTATGTTAGATGATTGTGTGTACCACACATGGGGCACATCCCACTCAAAGTGTTAATTTGAGAAAATGTTTCCAATTTGAGTTCCAGCCACCAGTCTTCATTGATAAGAATAGGGGGTGGGGGAGGCATGGTCATCACAGAAATAAATACTTAAAACCAGAGAGAAGTGAGCCCCAACTAATATTAGATGCACTACACAAGACCAATGGGCAAAATTTCAGTCAATCATTTAGGACATTTCAAGACATGAAACCATGGGGGGCATTTGCCAGTTCAGGGACTTATTGAGCAGGCTGAATTTTGGGTTATATTTTCAGCAGAGCCTCCAGCAAACCAAAGTCAAGTCACCATCAGACAAGACTCAAGGCATGTCCAAGACGCACTCATGACAGGAACGGACATATCATTGACAATACTCTCCAATACAATGACTAAATTACCAACGCAGCAAA
Organism: Orchestia grillus; assembly: GCA_014899125.1. Lineage (NCBI taxonomy): Eukaryota > Metazoa > Arthropoda > Malacostraca > Amphipoda > Talitridae > Orchestia > Orchestia grillus. The sequence continues at coordinate 9,053 of VOMN01072191.1, read as the reverse complement.
CCAGAATGATACGCCACAACACATTACGATGCTCGTCAGAATGACTACACACGAGTGACTTACCAACTGCATCTGAAAACAAGAATCACAGAATGAAGCCACAATTAGACCAAACTTCAGCCATCAAACAGCTGTGTGGGAAACCAATCGGCCTCTTCATTTGCTAAGTTAGGTCAAATGCTCAGTTTTAATGCATTTAAAAAAAAAGTCAAATAATTAAATCCAACTCATAGGAGAATGCAATTCCAGATGAATATTGGAATCTCATTAGAGTTGGCTTCATTATCTGAAAGCAGATAAGTAAAAAAAAATGTCAATTTTGAAAATGGAGTCATGTTGCAGAAAATGGAGTGCTGATACCAAAGTTCTGCTGTAGGAAAAAAGCTAATTAAAAAAATTGAATGCCAAACCATGAAAATAGAGTAACTACTAATGCAAATAACATGAATGCACAGAATTAGAGCTGCTAGATTCTGGTGTGCATATAGAAACAAGATGAGCTTTCCGCTGCATATATTCAGAGCAGTGCAGGAAACACTGCATAGGATTAGTGATGAGTGTCAATGCCTATCATTTGTCATGGCAGTTTTTGCTTTTCTTTCAATGATTTGTGATGTGCCAGTAGAAATAATAGTGGTATAAATATGGCCACAACATTCACACATGAAGTGCTCCTTTGTGTAGGTTTAATACTTTGTACTTGAATACACAAGCAGGACTTCTGAAATACGTGAACTGAGAAGCATTGCATACTGCATTTACCTGCATGAAAAGACAAATTAATCTAAAAGAAATGAGTTCCCATATGCAATTTATACTTTGCTGTATCAAAGAATGAACATATTCATTCATATTTATCACACCATCCATGAACAGCTCTATCAAAGGTTGAACAAGTTTATTGCTACTTTCATTTCTTTATCATGCAGTCAAAGCTCTGTTTTCCCAATAGCATATAGACCACAAATGAAAAAAGTGTGTGCCATGAATTCATTCCATACAAAAGCATGGGTAAATTTTCCAGCAATTCAGGTGAAGTGTTGATGTGAAACCTTGGTATCTTTCTTTACAAATAGTTTTAATGCGTATTCAAATGTGCATGGTTCAACCTGCCATTAAAGAGAGCCAACCATAATTTCATGCTCTGAATCCATCAACTCAAACCGATGGCTAAGGCATAAATCAACACATTCATTTCATTATCTTAGCCACAAACATTTGAAAACTGGAGAACAAATTTCCCTTGCTAAGCAAAGAGGCAAATGCAAAAAGGGAATGAGGGGGAAGGGGGGGGTGGGGANCAGGTCGAGGGGTAACCAAGCAGGAGGAGAATACAGACAAGCAACTCGAGACGAGGCGTTGAGGGAGGACAACGTACCCCCCCACTGCTGCCACACTCGACTGTGCTGCCTGACTGGAAAATAACACCACAGACACAAGCAATCAAGGCCTTGGCATGGGAACAAAAGCACAACATGAATTATTTGCAAAGTAAAAAAGTAAATGGCCAATGGTAAGAAGCAAAGCATCATCAGTAGACAGGAAATTTTGATGCAGTAAAATAAAAAATAACACAAGAAGAATATAGTTACTACAAGTAATTTTAGCTCTTAAAATAGCATGAGATTAATATAATGAAGAATTAAAATTTAAATATATTTTAATTCTAAAGAAAATAATGCTATATATATCATGCAGCCATGGGATGTGGTACACACTCCTTTCATTCTTGGAAGTCTTTATTTCAAGGGCTGCATCCCATGAAATATTGCCTGAACTACTTCCCATGTTTCTGAATTGTGTTTTCCATCAGAAGAAATTGCTGAAATTAATCAAAAATTTCAGGGTTCAGAGTCAAATTTATCATTTTTTGAGCAGTGTGAGACAAGATGTTGCAATGCAGCGCTTCTCACAGAAACAGGTTGGGTCCCACACAACAATTTCTACACCAACACTTATAACTTAGGCAGGAGCACTGCTATCATTACAATCTAATACTAGGGATGTTTCTGAATTTGATGGTTGTCCTGTGTTTTTATGTCTTGTTTGAAATTAGGCACAAGCAAGCCAGTAGAAGAGAGGAGGTTATGTGAAAGAAGAAGCAAACTTCATTGGGCATATTTATTTAATAAACTTTCAGGTAAAAGTCTTACCAAACAAGCAAGAACAATGCAAGAAATGTAAATAAGTGAACAGTTAGTGTAAATAAGTGTAACTATGAGTTAAAGAGGTAAAAAAGTAAACAATAGGCAGATTTAAGGTCTAAATATGGGTATAGTAATGAAATAGTATTCTGTCTGTACTCTGGTAGAAGTAAAACAAAAAATGAGTATCATTCTTGTTCAAGTTGTATGCAAGTGTCTGAGGCAAGTTAGAACCTTTAGGTGATTATCTATGTAATATTATTTTGTAATATTTCAATGGTGTTATGTTACAAGAGCATCTCATTGTTAAATGAATGTATTTTTATGATTCTCAAATACTGATGAAATTTATCAATAGATTCAAAATCATACATGGGTAAAATTATACTAATGAATTGTTTACTTTAGAAAAAATTTAGTTGTGTGCTTTGCTCTCATTAACAGCATGACTTAATTTTAATAACTTTTGGGAGTCTAGAGTCAGAATCCCAGAAGTCAGAGTTGCAATCCTAGTCAATCCAAGCATCAGAGTACGACCACGTACTGTCTGACTCAGCAACCCTGTGCAGCAAGCATGTGGGATGATTGTTTTTAAAAATGACTTTGCTCTTGATAACCACACTTCCATGATATAGGTAAGTACTGGTGATTAATTTCCATTTGTTCCTTCCTATAGGTATACCCTTGTTAATATAGAAACAATATTTTAGCATACCCATGTTTTGATAACTACATATCTTCTAAAATAATAAATTGTATCCAAATTTATAACTGGAAAATTGACTCTTTGTATTCTGATTAAGTATTCAAGTAGTTTTCCAGGTTTATTCTAAACATAATCCTATAAGCAAGAAATTATTCTTTGGAATGCACTTGGCTTTCTATGGAAAACTAGCACCACTCTCATAGAATGGAACATTGCTGTATGGTCCTCTTAGTAAACAAAGAGTTAACTATGAATATTGTTTACACTTAACTTGGAATATTCAAAAGTTTCAATGAGTTTGTTGAGCTAGTATGGTACCAAATACAAAAAATTCCCTTGCCTAGTGTTTCCAGAGTCCCAATCTAACTTCATTTCACAAAGGAATGGTACGACATTCAACTTCAACTTTATATCTTCTTTGTCAGCAGCACTTGCAAAATGCACAAAATATCTACATAAAAACCAACATCTATGTATGGTATCAAAGTTTACAAAACCTTCTAGGCAATAAAAACATTGATACATATTAAATACAGAAAAGTTCAACTAGAGATTGAAGTTGAACACTGATAATTTTAAATAAATCTCTTTTTTTTAAATATATTTTGCAAAATGAAGTTTAAAATGGTCAGAGACATGGTTAAAAAATTTAAAGTCCTAGAACACATCACTTGCTAAAAAATGGTAACTGTATAATACTTTAAAGTAAAATTTGAGCTGGAACCAGGGTTTCTATGTAACTTTCAATGAAACCAGTTACCAAAGCAAGGTTGCTTTTTAGATGAGCCTATCATGCTTTGCATATTGGTAAAGCTATATTGGTACAACAGAGAAAATTAGTGAATTTCATGAGCTCAAATACATTTATCAAACTGGTGCAAGATTTTTTCTAAAACCTGGTACTTGATTAATATTATGAAAAACTATCTCTGAATCTCAGAGATGGTTTATGCCTTGATTTGTCACAAAAAAAGGGGAGAGCATGTCAAGAAAGTTTGACCAAACTCTGCTCACTGATGCCTGTGCTGTGAGAGTGCAAGTATCTCAAAAGTTTTTAAAAATTATGAGGTAAAACACAATATCACATCTGAGAAGGAAATTTTTAAAAATAATCTTATTTTATAGTTCATGTTGAAGAGACTCAAATACATGCAATCATTTTGTTGTATACCTATCAATGTTTGACAAAGCCTTCACATTAATCCATTATTCAGATCATTCTCAAGATGCAGAAATTATTTAGGACTTTGCTGGATTTTTAAGATCATGCTGGTAGACCCAGCTACTAATGGTTGAAAAACCAAATAAAGTATATGCATAACTTGATCAACTGCAGTATTAATAGTGATAAAAGCAGCACTTCAGATATTCAGACTATCTTGTACCAAAAGAGATGGACCATTATGTAAGTAAACAGAATGGGGAATCTATACACGAGGTGTATTCCCACACAAGATCCCATATACACAGAAACAGCAAATTAAGAAAGAAAAGGGAAAAAGAATTATCAGTAAAAAAGTCATGAAAACGGAAAGAAGCAAAGTGGGCACAAAGGATAGAAGTCCCAAAGGCCTAGCTAAAGCTGAGGTAAACTTACAATGACCCCTGGAACTTGATCAACAAATATTGCATCCCTGGTATATCCAGTAAATAGTACACCAATTACTATATATCTAGCTTGTATAAACTAAAATAAATTTACCAAACATCACAGGGACAGACAATGCAGGAGCAACACATATTGCAGGCAGAATATGCCCAGCTAGATATGATTAAGTTGAACAGAAAATTTTCCAATCCTAAAATATGCAAAACAATGCAGTTGCTATAGATTTTCAAATTATAGTAGGTACTATAGACCAAAAGTACACAAAAAATTACCAAAAATATTCTAGTCAAAGAACACACAGAAAAATAAAGCAGACATTGTTGAGCTAGAACCCACAAAAAATACAGTAGACATTTTCAAGCTAGAATACATAGAAAATACAGCAGAGGTACCAAAGCCAGGGTACATAAAAAATACAGTAAGCATTTTCAAGCTAGAATACATAGAAAATACAACAGATGTTGCAGAGCCAGAGAGCACAAAAGTGCTGTATGCAGTAGCCCCCCATGACCTCACCTTCTCGCGTCATCGTCAGTTGGGAGTGACTCACGACCAGTAGTGTAAAGAAATTTACCTAGTGTCAGGCACGAATGATAAGCAGGGTTATATATCGTAGGTGAGGGTTATCAGCAAGAGTGCTAGTAACCTAGACCTCTTCAATCTGTAAAATAGATAGAACAGGATGGACGCTCCGATAAGCCAAGACGCTTAGATGGTGGTCTGAACATTCGCTCGTACACAAATGCGAGAAAAAATACCAAATTTTTGCAGCGAAGTGAGTATTGAAGGAAAGACAAACAAAATAAAATAACAATGGATGCCTACGAAACGTGTTATTGAGATATTATTATTACGTAAACTGAAAAACAATCACAAGCCGGTATCAACAGCAGCGTCGCACACCGCCACACCGAAGAGCCACTGCAGCACTGATCATGCATGATCTGCTCAGTTTGCTGACTCGCTATCAGACTGTCGGTTCGACTGAGTTGAACTGACAACTGTGAACTTTTGATAGTGAAGTTCTGAAAATCTGAACGGATCTCACAGATCATGCGGATGAACTCAGACGTAAATCGGCAAAGTTTAAAACCTACTCAGTCATTTGATCAAATACAGCAAAACAATAAAAATAAGCAATATGATGATGAATAAATCATGTTTTTACAAGATTTCCGCTGTCCTGCCGACTTTACGTTTAACATTGCATCACAAATTGTTTTATTTTTATTTCCTGGACTCCCATTAGAAAAATGGGATACAATATATGCAATAGAATAGTTGTGGACTTAAAGAATCAGTTTCTCGGCTTCTTCACTCACGATTAAAAAATATGGATGAATTATTCTAAATGCTCAAATACTAAATAGAAATATTTTCATATATTTTACATTGATATTTCGTCAAATGCATCATCTGGCAATTCCACACGAGCATAGAATTGTAATTTTACTTACTATCCCCTTGGCAACTACTTCAATTATTCATGTAAGTCACCAATGAGAAAATTAATAATACTGCTTTAATCAATAAATAATGCTCGTGGTTAGCTACCCTTCCCTTCAGAGGGAAAATGCTTAAGTCTATAGATAATAGATAGACAGATTAACGGTGAGAAGCATATTTCAAACATATCCTCATACTTCTGTATAAAGTTAAGTTTTTTTATAATTCGAGATAGAAGATGATCATGAAAAAGTTTGAGCTAGAAATTATATCTTAGCTAAAATTTAAATTGTGATCAAAACTCAATTCTAAAATTCACGAGGCCGGCTCCGAGTTCTTCGTCATCCTGATCCTCAGAAAAGTTTTAATAAGTTTCAAGTTAAGTGTGAGTTAAAGTTTCAACGACACTCCGGTAAGCTCCATTGGGATTTGCACAGTTGTTTATTGTAAAGTATTCTCAGTGTTTGAAAACCAATTATTACCAAACATTGTTGACAATCTTATACACAAATAAACAATCTTTTATTTTTTAATAGATATTCACCTTAAATCAAGTTCTATTATCCTCAAACATTTCCCTGACAAGCACAGTTATCACGTGATCCATTCAACAGAGTCTTCAATTTTTCAGAGACGAAATGGACCACCGGAGCCTGCCTCTGCTGCCACATCAATGCGGTGCAGTTGCCGAGGGTCATGAAACCCTATGCAATCCTAGGGTCATTGTTGAGTTGTCATTGTTGAGTTGAGAAACCCTGTGCAACCCTAGGGTCATTGTTGAGTTGTCATTGTTGAGTTGAGAAAGCCTGTGCAACCCTAGGGTCATTGCTGAGTTGTCATTCTCGATCGGAATAACAATGTTTCGAAAATGAAGATCATTTTGTCGGAGGTTGCCAAGTGTGCTCCCTGTACATTATACCAAAAAACAGATGTTGTTTGAAATAGAAGATAAAATGAACAGATTTGGTGATGGCATGCATGCTAAAAGTATAGTGTTAGATGAAGTTAAAAAGCACCTTGAGGTGTCGGCAGCAGGTTTGGTGTAATGTAGGGATTACCAAAAATGCATAAGAAAAATATTCCTTTCCGACCAATTTTGTCCATTATAGGCACCACTAATTATTGTCTGTCCAAATTTCTTCTGTCTCTTTCAACACCATTCGTAAATAATGAATTCAATGCTAGAGATTTTTTCGAATTTGCCGAAAAAATGGCTACAGTGCCTAATAACCATTACATAATGGCTAGCTTTGCTGCGGTTTCTTGGTTTATAAAAGTCCCTGTGGGTGAAATAATAGATGCAGTATTTTACTTTCAAAACCCTTTGTTAATAATGAAACAGATTTTCATGTAATTGATAGGAATATTTCAAACTTTGCTTCAATATTGCACAAGAGACAATATATTCCTATTCAATGGAGACCTTTATGTACAGAAGTATATGGAGCTCCTATGGGATGTTGATTGTCGCCAGCGCTAGCTGACAATTTTCCCCCATCTTGAGCAATAGTGGGTGGACGATTGCCCTCTTTGTTTAAACCTGTTCTATATCACAAATACGTCGATGAGACATTCTTGCTTTTTAGAGATGAAAGACTTCTGATTTGTTCCTCCATTACGTAAACGGCAAACATGCTTCCGTAACATTCACGAAAGAAATTGAATTTAAATTCAGGCTTGACTTCCTTGATGTTACTGTTGGGATAACTGAAGATTCTTTTTGAACTGATGTTTGCCGTTAAAAAACAAATACTGGGTTAGGTCTTAGATTTGACAGTGCTGTTAATTTTAGATATGAATGCAATCTTATTTGATATCTTTTTGAAAGGGTTGTAGAATTAGTTCATGCTACCTCAAATTTACAAAAGAATTTGAATACCTCTGATCATACTTTTCGAAGAAATTCTACCCGATGTCCTTAATCGAGAATCCTTTTGCTATAAAATCGAATCTTTACGAAGCGATAAAATTTATATTACTATGGTTCAGCAAAAACTGAATCATTTCATACTCCCGCATACTCCGCAGAGACAAAATAAAAAAATTTCTCGTGAACTTCAGAAGTTGACAGAAGAAATTTTCCCCGCAGAATAGCATCCACATTGTTTTCCGCAATAATTTTAGCATTGGTAGTTATTTCCGGCATTGTGATAGGATGCCTTCTTTGCCACGCAGCTGAATGATTCATGGATATGCGTGTAGTCAGAGCTAGGCTTCATGTTATGGTGACGTCACTCACCGCTTCTCAACGTGGACTGGTGAGCACAAAGCGGTGTCTGTCCGCACCGGAAATGGGGTGACAAACCCACTGCGTAGGCCATTCTTTGGAAATTAATCATTGAATTCATGTTGATAATTTTAAAATTGTGTCTAACTGTAATAAATCCAGTTTAAAGTTACCGGAAAACATTTTAATTCATCAGCTTAACCTATCCTCAATGATACTGCATTTTCATACCTCTGAGTATTTCACCTCAGAATTCATTTTAGTTTCAACCTTTCATAATATTTTCCTATGTTAAACTTGTTTGAAATAGTCTTTTCAGATACTGACGGTAAGTATGGTTTTACTTGGAAGCTTTTTTTTTTTTTAAATACGTCTAGTTCTCATATAAAGGATATTTCTACCCACCTTGGTTTTACATTTTTTATGCAAGTTACCGTTTCCCAAAAGTAAACCATAGAATCGTGAAATCTATTTGCAATTGCTGTTTGTACAGCACACTGATACAGAATATCAGGAAGAACATACATCACCACGAACACCAGGCTAAAACAAACAAAAGTTCCGGATTACAAGTGAAATAATAAAGTACGAACGGCATTCTGCACGTAACGACTCATTACAGTAATTACAATATTGAACTTTGTTTTCTCGAACTCTGACAAAGAATTTAGGGTATATGATCAAAAACGTTTGTTCTCAGCACGGTACTTTTTGTGCCGTTGGGGTCTTCTTCTTCCTAAGCCTGAGATTCCCCAGGAATCAACGACTCCTCACCTCACACACGTGACGTTAGAGCTGACGACACCTGCCGGGGTCATTATTCCGGCCTACAAATTTCCTCGCGGAATCACACACCCTAAAAACAGGCTAACACGGACTGACCTGGGGCTGTGCAGCCATTGGAGAAGCGGGGGGGTGGGG
>VOMN01072186.1:0-14380 GCA_014899125.1 Orchestia grillus | reverse complement strand
AGGTAGGCTGGCTGGGATCTGTAGGTAGGCTGGCTGGGATCTGCAGGTAGGCTGGCTGGGTTCTGCAAGTAGGCTGACTGGGTCCTGTAGGTAGGCTGGCTGGGATCTGTAGGTAGGCTGGCTGGGATCTGTAGGTAGGCTGGCTGAGGTTGGTGTTATTCATTTTTGTACAGGGTAAAACTTGTTATCAAACTAGTGGGCAGAATTTTCTCACTCTAATTTTGATGAGCAAATATTTATCGATCAACAAAATTATCATTTGGAAAGGAGTCATGTAGGAATAAGTGTTTTCTTGAAGTACGTTGTTTGTTACTTTTTGTTTCAGTTCCCTATCGCACGCGAGTGCTGGCAAGCATCATCACGAGTTACCTGGCTATTGGTCGACTTCGTTTTCGCCGAAGCGAGATGAATTCACTAAAGCTATCCATTGAACAGTAGATTTTAATCATTTTCGTTCAAAAAATAGTCGTTAGTGAATTAAAATATGTACAAATATATAAACTAAATCGTTATAACTTGTGTAAAACGAGTAAAATGTCCATGGAGATAAGGTGTGATTTAAACGAATTGGGTTTAATTACAGTTGATCAGTTTTGGCCGGCTCCTAATCGGTTAAAGAAAACCAAATGAGACCATGGAACTGAATTGGTACCCATTCGTGTGCTATCCTTTGTTTACTTTCAGCAGAAAATGCAATGAATGATGTCATTAAAAGAAATCTTTTCATTAGATTGCATTGTCGAATTCAAAGTGATCTTGTGTGTTTCGTTCGTACGTATTTTGGTATCAATAATGGATTTTTTATGCTATGTAGCTCCTGTTTTAAATAACATGAGCGGTTCATTGCATTGTTTTAAAGATATAAAATAGTCAAATACACATCAAGATCTTACAACATCTCGTGGGACTTAACAATAAATAGTCATCGAACAACACAGCACGTGGAGTATGAAGTGAGAGAGACATCACGAAAATTTAGTGGATCGTAAATTTATACAAACGTTGTACACCTTCCACATGAGAGGGCTGGTTCTCCTGAGGTCACCCAGGGCCGGCAAATGCCTCGTGTCGCAGAAAAAAACCCTTCGTTCGTTCTGAAGCATCGAACACACGTGTTGTGGGTGCGGGTGTCTCTGGTAGACCCACACTGACCAGCCTGGGTAAAGATGCGCTGTTTCTCTGACTAGAGTCTTTAGCTTAGTTTCGTATCTGTAGAGTAAGAGTATAAAAAATAGCATTCTCACAATTGCATTACTTCTAGTATGAAGAACAGTTCAATTATTGTAATAGGTAATTATAGATTTAGAACAATTTAGAACCACTCAACGTAAAATTGTACTAAATCTGCCAAGGAACTCGGAGAAAAATGTACTTGGAACTCACATAGAGGATGACCCATAGAGGACGGTGCTTATGACATTACGGGAGCTGTAGCGTGCGGCTCTCCAGCTGCACGTTCCCCCTGCCCCATGATCCAAGCGTCGCACTTGAGGCGGCTCATGGAACGGGCTACACTCGGTGTCAGATGGCGCTCCACACAGGCACTCCGGCCACGATCGCCAGCGGTGGTCCTCGCTCACCAGAATCGCTTCACCCAACATTATTTGTTCAGAATTGGTAGAATTATAAGGCTTTGGAGCTGGAATCTTGCTAAGAAGAGCTTCCACGAAAATATTTGAGCGCTGGAATATCCATTTCTCAGGTGCATTTTCTTCGTTGTGATTGTATCCGTCCCCGAAAACTCGATCGTCGAGGTCTTTGTTGGCTGAAACTTTAAGGAGGATGTTGTCTCTATCTATAAATCCATCAGAGGTGGACATGTGAATCCGAAACTTTCTTTTTCTTTCAAGAAACGTTGAGGAACCTTTCCGACACATACGTGGGAGTGCAGTGTGTTGCACGAATTGGCCCTCTGGGCACGCCATGGTGTGATGGGTGCTCCTGGGGGCTGCTCGCTGGTACACTAGGAGCACTGAGTAAAAGGTCCACGTGATGCCCACCGCCAAGTAAACCGCCCGCAGCCTATTGGCACAAAATAAAACACGAAATAGTTGCTACACTTCCTGAGACGTTGAAGGCTAAACATACGATGTGACATTGGTCATAAAATGTTGTTGTTCAAACCGCGAACGTCATGAGCAAAGTTTACTAATTTTTCAGGTGCAGTATATTCAATATCTCGCCAGCGAATTTCGCTTTATAAAAGCATATTTACTCGTATAGGAGTCGCTAATATTTCAATTATTTATATTTTGCCTGTTTGTTTCACATTTAAAAAAATACTTTGCATGGGTTAAAGCTAAGGAGACACTTGAGATTTTTTGATGCCCTGAGGACAAGAATTGTCAACATATGCCATGCTCTTAGAACGTTGATAAATACTAGAGATAGAAACATTCGAAACAAATAACACAAAAGTGCTGAATGGTAATATTAACCACACTAACATTTCATTTATGTCAAGTATTTTTCTGGTACCTACTTGCCTCAAACAAATATTGGGAATTGAACAAATGTTTTAGATTAATTCGTCCTAACAATCGAAATTTTCCGCATTAACATGGTTGTTTGAGAAATGTATGCCGTACTAGTAGGAAAACTATACTGTCCGCCATTTCTTTCGCGTTTTATCACTAAGAAAAATATGCAAAGCATTTCAATGAGATCATGGAACTTGAGATAGATACGAATTCTTGAGATAGATACGAATCGGATTCGTAATGAATCTAGTGATTGAATACATGAAGAAACTCACCTCCAGTGCCTCATTCTCGCGGTGGCTCACTGTAATAACTTCAGCATGAGGTCTCCCTCTGTCATTCGGGGCTCTAGAGTACAACTGAAATCTTTGTGAATGTCCGTTTTCTATCTATTAAGCACAGAAAATCCAAAAAGTGCGAACTAAAACTCGACCAATCAATTTTCTTAGTCCAAAGATGCGGCCGGAGCGGCGAGATGTACCTCTTCTAGCTGTGGGCATTGAGATATAGAGGTCAGTCAACCGCTCGCGGTGGATGAGGGAGCGTCCCTCAAGTGGAGCATTATAATATGAAAAATAGGTAACTATAATGAATGTAGTATTATTATAATATAAAAACATTATAACAGAATAATAGATTTTTAAAAAATTAGTCAAACCCAAGCTCAGATTTTAATATGGAACTCGTACGTTTGTGTGCTTTTACTAGTGATGAAGCCCATAATTGCAGTTTTTAGGGAAAGTGATAATATTCATAATAATACGAATTGAACTGAAGCCCAAAAACAGAATTAAATGGAAACAATGAAAGTTTATTTGGCCTACCGAAGTGTATATAATTTCAACTAATATAGAATGAAAGATTATGAAAATGAAAGAACACTGAAATCCAACTAGCGTTTTCGCAACTCTGGACCTTATAATTTTAAGTTCTCTGCATGTTTGAAACAAATACGTGTAGGTTCTGCGAAAGGATTGTGGTTCGCTTTAAACGCACAAGAGATTATGTAATATTTAGATCGAAACCTTATGTTAACATGTGCACAGTCACGCATACATGGCGATGCACCAAGTAGAGAAACATGTATTAGAAAAAATAATAATATTTTCTCGTAGCTGGACAGTCTTCATCCACGTGAATGATAATTTAGGGGTAAATAGTTCGAATTAGTCGTGTATGTTTACTTGTATTATAATAATTATTATTTTTTTATTTCTGTAGCGTGTCCTTGTTTATGTATTCAGCTGTGCTGTCAGTTAGAATGAATAAATATTGATCAATTAGTAAAACTACAGCCAGTAAATTACTAAGACCGATATTTTTAGCGTTGTCAAGGAACAGAATCTTTCCTCCGGAAGCTTGTGAAGAGTCTCACCAAAGCCGTGATAATTGCTTTCATTTAGTCTTGGTTATTCTTATTTCTCTTCAGCACTTCGTAATTTTTTAGAACTATTTTTTCCTGTTATGGTTTCGTTCACTTGTGAACACGCAGTGTTTAGTTCGGAATCTGTTTCAATGATACCAAAAATTTTATTATGTACTTCCTAATTTTTAGGTTTCGAGCACCCCGTTCATTTGAAGAAGTTATCCTTATTTGGAAGGCCAATCAAAATTAGCTGTTTCAAACCGATGAAAAACAATAGCCAAAATCCTTTGAATGAAGTGACTCCCTCACTTTCAAGTAGACCATTCGACTATTTAAAATTTTAGGATTGAATTTTCATTGTGCTCGATAATTTCTTTACTCTAAATTTCACAATATTCCTAATGTAGTAAATCATTTGAAGGGTCAAGTGCAACTATCCATTACTAATTGTCGCTCTTGGGCGCTATCGCTTCACTCTTTATCGTAGTTGGATGCCAAACCTAGCCGTTCATAATGTAAAACTTTTATCTTCCTGTTATTTAAATCAGACTTTGGATTATTTTTGCTGTAAGCTTTCTCGCATCAGGATTTGCTGCAAGAAAAAAGAGATAGATCAAATGAACCTAATTGCGGAACACAGATACAACGGTACCAATGCTGGTAGTTCGCGAAGCTGATGCTCGCAAAATTCTAAATTTACCGGAGGGAAGAGGTGCGAAATGCACCCGTTTCTTTTCAGAAAAGCTGCGCCTGTCGTTCTCTTCAGGACATTACAGAAATTGTGATGAGAAAAATTTATTCTTATTACCCCATCTTACAAAATTCTCGGATGAATTAGTTATCCTTTTCAGTTCAGATACGTATACGTATTCCGATGCACTAACGAGATATGTAAATTTGTTTTGAAGCATTAAGTACATAAAGACTTCGGTTAAGCAAATGTTATCTGCAGCCTGCATGTAAAACTGCCACAAATTTGCATAATAAGTTAAAGTTTGATTGAATAATATTTTAAATTTGATGAAATTATTCAAGTAACTCTTTGAGCTTTGAATGTTCAATAAAGGAGCGTCTTAGTGAGGACATATTGCCATATTACGTCACTATCTGCAACCATTCCTAGGCCCAAACGAGTTAAGCCTCATCCATCCAACTTGTACTTTTCAACTTTGACGGCTAAACTCGTCAGAACTTTAACTGAAAAAGCTGGAAACGAGTTTCTCTTACTTCTTTGACTTCTCACGTTATAAACCGACCATTCCCGAGCGTACTCTTACATTTGGAGTAAACACATGAATAAAATTAAGCTGAATATCACACGCTTTCATCGGATAACCTGCCGGAAAAGAGGCTTATTCAGTGTAAAAGTAGATATTTTGCAATGTATGGGTTTACGTGAAGGTATAGATATAAAACGAGAAAAAACTTTATCAGGGATTTGTACAGCTCGTCATGATTTGCATTTGGGATGCCCAGTTCTATAGGTATAAATAAGTGCTTAAACACATTAAATCAAGCTCATTGACAGTATATACTTGTTTGTAAACGCGTTATTTTTAATTCACCAATTTAACATGCACTTAATGACTCACGGGTGAACGGCTGCGTATACCAGTGGGAGGAGGAGACGTTTCACCCGCGATGTCGAGTTATGCCAAGCTAACAACTATGGCATTTTTGTACATACTGTACATACGTACGGTTCATTACCAGGATGACATTTTTCCCGATTTCCATAGACTTTAGATTACAATTTATACATTCGTAAGACCTTCAAAGAAGGATGCACTCCTTTTTGTACGTCACTCATATTTCATGAATTTAAAATAAAATTTGCGTCCGAGAATTTTCTTTGAAGTCGCGATAGTTTATACTAGCTTTCTGTTCCATCAATCAAATGTTAAATATGATACCTGAAATGGGGAATAGCTTTTGTATCTTAATGATCATAGGCGAGACTCTAGCTGCTGCATCACGTCCTTCCATGATCCGTTAGCGAGGTGGCCGCAGACAGCGCTGCAGCTCGCCAAAACGCAGCTCCTATGGCTCTGGGGACCGTTATTATTGAGACAGTTACCTTCATTGCAGAGCTTGGAATGATGTTAGCGCCACCACTTGCGGCTCCAGCATTCGGTGACTGTAGGGAGAGCTAATTTTACAGTTGTGAATAAGAGGTCTTTTTTGCAAGGCATGTGATAAAAAAATTTATTCAGTACATTTGGAGTTTAAGTCAGCAATCTCATTACTTTCCTGGATTTCAGTTTGAGAAGAAAGGTAATATAATTAAAGATAACAGTTTTAGAGAATAATTATTGGGGGTAAGCGTTTTTGAAGTAATTGATTGTTTGATATAAGGAGTTTATAATTTTACACTTAGGCTTACAGCATAAGTTTACAGCAAAAGGAAAGGGATTTGAATAGAATTGAAAGTGGACAAACATTTGCACAAATGACTGAGCTTGTGATTTCAGCTTTTATTTTCTGAGGCTTGAAACAGATATAAACTAATCACGTGTGTAGTCAGTCAAGTTTAACTTCCAGTTCGTTTGAGCTTCAATTGAAAGTAAATTTCCTATTTTGTATAATTATTTTATTTTGGTTTTTCTTCATTCTGGTGGTTTTGTAACAAATTAAAAAAATATATATTCGGCTTCCAAATACTACAAAATTCTTGCACAAATTGTCCGTTCGAATGATCAATTATCAAGGATAACGACGAAAAATCTTCTTCAAAAATCCTACCAAGACATGCACCATTTGCCAGCGTGCCTCGCTACAGTGATGAATACCGAGACGATTTGAACGGTGAAGTCCGGTTGAGAAAACTAACCAAGAAACCTGTGATGGGCTTTTAATACAGAATTAATTTTTTTCAGATTGTGAATAAATTTAGAAGAAACTAAGCGAAATTGTATCACAATTATACAACAGTAGTGTGAGAGGAAGAAAAAGTAGTGGGGTTATATTGTCACCCCACGAGACTCTCGCAAGACTATAATTATCTCCCCAGGTGACTTTCTCCAAAAACATCATTTAAAATTACGCTTAGCGCTTAATTATTAAATAGCTATAATATAATGCAGAAATTACTACTAATTCTTGTTGAACATTTATAATTCTGATTTGTATGTTATATAAAATAAACATGAATGTTTCAGTTTCAATCATGCATTTTCCATCCATAAGGACACTGCGATATCACGCTTTTGGGAAAACAAGAAATCTACTTTAAGCAGAGAATGTGAACATGATTTTATGGCACTATATTTCGAACGAGTTACGTCAAGGTGAAAACTTCCTCATGGGTTCAGTATGAAAAATATAATATTCGGATTGCTTCAGGGCATTTTCTTTGCTTCGTTCTATGCGGATTGCTTAAAGTCATCCTGAGCCTCTGAGAGACGCCATCAGTTCTCAATAAAACCACTCTTTTGGGGTACTGAGCGATGACCTCAGAGAGATATCTATGCAATCACGTATGACATCAATGAATCGCAGTCACGTGTGCCCGATATATAAATGTATTGTATTTTATTTCAAGCATTTGAAATATTTTTTATTTCAAGGGCTCTGGCAACGGAGCTTGTTAGCATTTCACTTTGTTTGCTTTTTCATTCAGTGCTATTTTCTCTTCTGAGCAGAACAAACAAATAAGTCCTCGCAATTTTTAGCCGTAACTTTTTTGCATGTTTCGTAACTGCAGTTGTTATTATTCAGTGGGCTAAAATAAAGGCGATATAGCTATATCAGCACCATTATTGATTTGCTTAACTGTGTGTCAAATAATATATTTCCCTGAAAGGTCATGGCTCAAAATGCACGTACAAGGAACCCAGGTATTCGTACTTAAAAATTCTCCTTATTTTTTTCAAATTTGCCAACGCAGAACGTCCATTAAACTCACAAAGAAACTGTGATATAAAATACAATGAAAAATATTCAATAAAACCATATTTTTATCTTGCTTCACATTGATTGATTATAAAACACTACTACACAGCCCCGCCAAAAATGACGGGACAAATCATGTTGATTCCTTAAGACGCCTTTTTATTTACGGCAAATCTCACTTGAAATAATGTTATTATCTGAATCACAGATACCGACGGCCTTCTCAGATATACGAGTATGTAGTTTCGCTCATTAGGAATGCGTACCCGAGAATCCAAGCACGGCAATTTTCTCTTATCAAATTCGTTAAGATGTGATTATGAAAAAAATTAATACACCAATAGTATTTTTAGGATAGATGTTTCCTCCAGCGCATCATTTTCACAGAATTTGAGAGGGCGAAAGAATGTTCGTTTGCTCAACTATAGGGAACAGAATTGAATCACATGATCGTAGTTTTCACCGTGAATCTACTTTTATTATAATGGTCCAATGTTCTTTTATATGTACCATGCATTAACCAAATCAAAGAGTTTACTATTCGTATTTGAGTATGAAAATTTCTCTTTTTTCTGCCCTCACATTTCACGGTCTTGCTAAGTGCGAAGCGCATTGCTCTCGGTGAAGCGTGAACATTCTCCTATGATCGCGACTGATGCCTCGTGATCGTACTAATATGAAGAGTTGGACCTCATAATTGGGGATAAACTCTTTCCATAGGATACAACTGCATGCATCCTAATCCTGTTAATTACAGCTGGGGTACTGTTTCGAACTGCAGGTAGCTTAAAATTTCCATTTTGTGTTGCTTTAACTATCAGTTTTCTGCGCGTCAAGTGACAAGTTCACTGCTGCAGTTCATGTGCCTCAGGCTGTAAGAATAGTCAAAATGATTGAACAGGGAATTGAGGAGTATTGGTACATTTTTTATGCTGAAAATTTATTTTACCTCACAGTTCAATGCAAGAAAACCTACGCAAATTTTTGTCTTCATTTTACTATCCCTAGATGGCAGCGTACATACAGACATGTTCTTGAGGTATCCTACATTGAAACGAGTTCAATAAAATTATTTTTTTCACTCCTTACTAACACTGGATGATGATATTGAGTATAAGGTTGCAACGAAGGTTCTCTTCGTTAACACTCTCCTCGATCATTTGAAATTGTAATTCCGTAATACGACAAATGAAACAATGAAAGGGGATTAAAATTTAATATTATATTGCCAATTTGTAATTCTTATTTAAAGATGTAATTCTACATATATAATTCCAAGCTAACTACATACATTGGGGTTCTGATAGTGAATCAAATTTATGATAAATTATTGCCATCATTAAAATATGATGAATGAAACAGAATATCGTAAAAGAAATAATTACATTTAAAATTAAAAACCAGTTTATTGTGGACATCATTTTTGATACGCATTTCTAAATTACTTTAAACAAAATGTAGATTTTTATCTCCCACGTTTTGATCACAAAGAGATTACAGAACAGATATACTGATTGGAGAAGAAACGAGCACTATGACGGGAATCCGAAGCAGTTCAAAACTTCACGAACTCGAAAATGCCATATTCCGTAAGTTTTTCTCAGCTAGACACACTGTTCACGCAACTTAAATTCGTATAAATGATTTGTGTGTAGGTAAAATGTGCGAATAGGATCCCGGATCTAACAAAATAGGCTTTCTTTCAAAACCTGTTAGCTAGCTACATCCGTGCTTGCAGAAAAATTCCAAGCACTGCTTGGACGCGCTTTGAAAAGAACATTATTCCGCTTATAACACTTTTCCGACATACGAGCGACATAGATGGAGGAAAAAAGCACTGCTGTTCTTGCGTGTCTCGCGCTACAAACCTACGAGTTTGGCTCTCTCGCACGCTCTCTCGCTGAAGGCTGAGCTTCGAGTGCGACTGGCCAGGCAGACGGCAGGCAGCGGTGCCTGCAGTGAGGTTGTCTCCCACAATAAAAAGATAGTCACTGTGACTGCGCAGAGCAGTAGGTCACCTCGCTTTCCAGGAAGCTTGTCAGAGTTTCCGTTATGTCAAACCTCACGGGTTATCTACGGAAACATCACGTTCCTTAAGTTTAAGGAGTATGAGGAACTTAGACACTACGCTGACTATGATACGCCAACCGTTTCTAGGTTGACCCATCACTGCCTTCCCCGTACTCTGCTCAATTGGTTAAGCAAACGTTCAGTAAACAGAGTGAATGAATCTAATGCCTCTTACGTCTTCACTGCAGAAATTTTGTGTTACATCACAACATCAACTGACACGATACTTAGCTACGAAAACTAAGCAAGGAACGCATTCAAATACGTTTCTAATAACACTGGAAAATGTAAGATTCATCCCCAACAGTTGTCGCATGATGATTTTTTGAGTAATGTAAGAATTATGAAAAAATTTGCATGGAGCAGATCTTGCACGTTGCAGTTAATTAAGGGTTACACATATTCGCATACAAACTTTTGAAATTTAAAGCTCTTGGCAAGTAGGAAATAAATTTCAGGCTCATTTCACATGTGAAATAATAAAAAGTGCAAGTGGTACGGTCTTCTTCTCCGTAAATTTCTTATGCTTGCAAAATTTTACAAGAAAGATCCACACTGTGAACGGAAAGACTCAATTTAATGTTTTCTTTCATTATGTAAATGAAGCATACCGATATTAATGACATGGCATCTAAAATGATCCTTTAATTACAACCGCGCCATTAAACTAGGTCTCGCCGTCTAGGTAAGGGAACTACTCCTAGTGAGACACACTGTCAGGGCCTATCGTGTGAGAAATGCTGAAGGCTTTCGTAGTTATGAACGCGTATGTCAGCTTTCGAACAAAGTACCACGCAGTAATCTTCATGGTATTGGTATTATAACTTTATAATCGATTCGGGATTTCCGATTGAATCCTGAAATCTTCGATCGATATGACGCAGAATACTTTCTCGTAGGACGTCCAACAAAGGTTAACATGCAATGTCAACCTCGATAGTCCTTCGTTCTGCTCGGCTACTTCTGAATAATGTCTAAAACTCTGTGGCATTATCAGACATTATTCTGAATAATCTATAAAGGTGTATGGTATTGTAACGGAGTATTCTCAATAGATTTGAGCACATATTATCATATTGGCGAAATAAAAATATTTTTCAAGACATTAAAGAACTTTTGAAAAATTAACTTGAGGGTTTTTACTCTTATTAATCCAAAATGTCACCATCACGTTAACTTTGCCCAGAAGTGAAGAAAAGAGACAATGCAAACCTCAATACATTCTTGCACACTCCTCGTTACAAATTCCTTTTCTAAATGTTTTAAGTCCCTACACTTGTGGCGAGGACGCTTGTGGGGCGAGAAGTGATGACATAATTATTTTATTGACTGATTTCGTTTGATGAACAAACACAAATCGTCTTAAAAAATTATTGGCAGAGAAACAAAAAATAGTTTGCTAATTTAAGGGCATTTCAGTAGCTCAGAGTTAAATAATCGCCGAAACTCGCCTGCGATACGAGAAAATTACAGAAGTGTTCGTACATCAAGAATAACTTTCTAGAACTGCTGAATACAAAGTTTACTTTAACAATGGAATAGAGCTTTAACTTGGATCCCTAATTTTTATAATTTATTCTTATTTAATTATAATGTAAGTGTGAACAAAAATTAAGAGATATATGTTGAATTTGTATTCAGTACTGCACTTAAATTTATTGTTGTCATTACGGCATTATAGCATATTTATTAATTAGAAAAATAATATAATTTATTAGATCCCCTTGGTAATAGCAATGCAAATGAATTACCGTAAATGAAATAAAATGGTGCAAACCGACAGAGCAAGTGCATTAATACATTGGAAGCATAAGAGATTTTCATGATATACTCTTACAGTAGGTAGTCGAAATTTTTATGCTAATAAACGCCACAGCAAACCTAAGCAAACATCGAACAAACAAAAGACAACAATGAATTATCACTCTTCATCACGGCCTTTCATAAAAGTCAGAATCAACTTTTCGACATGAAGGTGAACCAAAAATGGATAGTTGAGGTTTTGTTACAGCATCGAGTGATGAAAAGGACTCCAACAGCGCCCGTCACGACCTGTTGCCCAATATTTCACCAATTAAGTTGTACGTGATGACCGAGAGGAAAGTTTACGTGGCGTTGTAAATATCTGTTCGCCTTGGAATGATCCAGTTGTTCTGTAGACTTAGTCCTAGGAGGGACTTCGAAGATAAACTCTATCAAAGGGTGAGCTGTCAACACAATTTTACCGTGAATATAAATCTAAGGGAACCGTTGTTTGAAGGTTGAAAATGAGTTATAAGTATATTTCCCACTGTGAACGAAATGTTTCCAGTGGTTTGAAACATGTCAATATTAATATCACATTCCATCAATTGCATAATTTAACAATAACTCGCTAAATTACTGAAATGGACCAGAGACTCTCTCGTTGGGATAATCGTAAGCTAAGTTTCATGAATCGCGTAAAATAGCATCGGAATAAAACATTTCAGCTAATATGCGAAATTCCTATCGATGCTAGAAGTACAATCCTTTACTGCCCAAAGTATTTCTGATTGGGTAACATTTTCTCACCTTAAGCTTGTGTATCAATTCTTAAAGGCACGTTGGTGCTACATTAGGGGTAAAACAGAGCATATCCCTGTTGGTAGGCTACATTCTATTGACTCAAAGACAGCATACCTACAAGAAATTATATTGCATGTGCCGAATTCCATTTGTAGGGCAGTACAGGTTCAACGGTCTTCCTACTGAATAATTAATCGGTAGTAGCGAAGGAGAAAAATGTGCGCTAAACATGGTTGAGGTTGTCAAGTTCGTCGCTTCGGCGAATGACGGACATGTAGGCGGGCACAGGAGAGGTAGGCATCAACATGTACTCGTGGCCACGGTGCCTGCAACACAGAACACATCGTTACACAGCACAAGTACCGGTACACGCGGGTGATTCAGTCGACGTGTAATGTTTTGGGTAGTCCAGTAGTGCTTTGGTGCTGGTTTGGATTCTCAGGTAATGCTATTTGGATTGGAACAAGAGTTACCCACCGTACAGCTACTTGAACTATTATGAAGTAATTCTTGCAGAAGAACGAGAACGAATCGTAGCTCTGATTTAGATTTCAATGATTCGTAGAAACAGGTTTAATTCGTCAGTTATCAAAATAGGATAAATTGCATTCTTGTGACCTTATAATGACTACCTTCGAAGTACGGAAACCTTAAGAAAACTGCTTCAATTTTCCACAATGACACACAACATGTATTATTCTAGGTGTTAATCTACGTAAGAAAATAGTTTAGGAAGTAGCCTATAATATGTATGAGAAGCGAAGAAGCGGTTTTAATTCAAGTAAAGTAGAGTTTGACATAAGAAGTTTTGGAATTGTTAGCCTTTTGAAGTCTTTGAATTACCAAACATTCGTGGAGGAAAATTTACAAATTTATGTACAGCGATTTTTTTTCAATAACTGGCAGAATGGAATGAGTGAACTACATGCACATCATAATTAGAGTTGATGACCCCACGCTGTCTAATTTATTTCTTTGGTATAAATATCTAGATAATTTTTATTTCATACGTATAGTCCAAAATAACTCCTAGGAAACCTGTTACTCTTAAAAATACTCTGCAAGGATCATAAAACTATGTATCATATTTTACGGTCTGGAAAAGGGTGTGTTGAGTTATCTCATTAAATCCGAAATGAACACACATGTAGGTTGAAAAATGGGATACGTAGAATTGAAAAATAAATGCATTGGCGACACTCGTCGAGCGAAGAAGCCCGTAAGCATAAGAATAACTATGTGAATCGTAGTTTGTCAGAAAAAATTAAACCGGAGGGTTAAAATGAACGTCATTTTACAGTTCATAAAACATAACCTATCTCAATTTGTTACCTTTGTGCGGCTCTCCACTGCGTCACGATGACCACCACTGCCAGCACAATGAAGAACGTGAAGATGAAAAAGTTGAAGAACTTTGCATAATGGTCCAGATCTGATATGGCCTGTTGCATGCGTTCGCTGAGTTCTTTACCCTCGATGAGGACGACTTCAACTGGAGCACCTTCCGTTGAGTTTATTGGGGACTTCACTGGCCCCATGGTTACTGCGAATTCTTCTTCTATTCTGATTCAAACAATGCGAGGAAATTTGGTTCACCCTTTTTTCACACTGGGTTACGTTGAGTTAAAGTTTTATCGTCCACCTCAAGTTCGCCTGTGTGTTTCATTCTAGGTAAACCTGTAAACTTTAGGTAGATATGAAAGTACTTTTGAAATTAATTTAACTAATGCTGCAGTGAAGTAAGTGAAAAAGTGTCTCACGGAATGGTGAAGTTTTCTTTATTGTAAAACTTTCTAGCAAACAGCAATTCTTGGAAAATGATGTTACTATGGTAACCACTCGTGCCTGCCATGATAAAAATGAGTTTTAATTTATCCGTGGTTATAAGATGAGAGAAAGCTTAAATTAGGTACATGGAAAAGGGATACACGTTTGGTGAGCCGTCTCTTCACCCCTAGAGACACGTCACTGTAGCAATTGTTCTCGGCAGTCGTCCGGACCGCGATGAAGATGTGCGCATCTTGAT